>JACWBX010001699.1:0-11319 GCA_014622435.1 Polypedilum pembai | reverse complement strand
AGAAAAAAGCAATAAAAACAATTGAATGGACTGAAATGTGGCGTTATTGTTGTTTCTTCTTGTGCTGATGATGGAAATGCGCAAAAATGGATGAAATATGAATTCCATCTTCACATTTTTATTATCTAACAAAATAATAAATAAATTTTCTCCCTCTTTTGCTATTGCTTTAACTTCCTTGTTAACTTCTGACAATTGCAACTTTTCAAAATTGTTTCACACGCATCTTTCGTTTAACAAACAGCTTCATGTTGTCATAAAATTTAAATATTTTTCACATTTTCAAGTGTGCTAATGTTTCAGTCCTTCAAAATATTTTACTTTAATTTTCTGTAAGCATAAAAAGCCTCGCGGAATTCTTTTGCGGTAATGATGATGACGATGCAAGCATGTATGAAAATTTCTGCTGAGTGACTTACTAATTACACATTCTTTGTTGTTTAAAGTTGAGCAATCAAAGTTTAATTTGCATTTAAATTACTTCTCAACTTAACTGCAGCAGTTAGTGCTATTTATAGACTTTTTCTCTCGAAAATTAAATCCAAGCAGCATTTTGTCTTTTACAATTATGGTTTTCAAAGGAGTTTTAATATGCATATGACGAGATTTTTAAATAATTTGCATTATTTTCTTTTCAGATGAAATAACCGCTTCTTTCCGTCGCTATGGACCATTAGTAGTCGATTGGCCACATAAAGCTGAATCAAAATCATATTTTCCACCGAAAGGATATGCATTCTTACTGTTTCAGGTAAATATTTACTTTAAAAAAGTTTTAAATTAGTTTTATTGTTAAGTTTGAGTTCTATTATGTCTCTGGTATATGTCATTGGCATTTCATAGCAAGTCATAATTGATTATTCGAGTAATGATATTATTAATTATAAAATGCATTGAAGCTCATTATTTTTCATTCAACAAAATTAATTAGAAAACATTAATTTTTTTACAAACATTTTCTTCACGTCAACAAAAAATTTTCTCTCTTCTTCTTCTTTCATTGATGCCTCAACCGATAATTTTATTCATTGAAAAAAAATATTTGCTTCTGACATCGAAGGAAATGAAAAAAACATGAATTGAAAATTGATATTATCATCAAAAAATTTTTAATGAATTTTACGCTAAAGAGTGGGGTATAAAATCAACATGAAGATAAAGTTCACAAACATTATACTATTGCATCAACAAATTTTATTGTATTAATTAAAGAAATTAAAAGAGAAGGAGAAAAACAGCAGAAGTGAGCAAGTTCAAACTTTGTTATGTTGCCTAGTTCTTTATAAACTTTACTACTACTGAAATTAATTGTGCTACCATATATACAGAGAGTGAGAAGAAAAGTTTATCTTAAATGGTAGTACATGACTGCCTTACATTCGAAAGAAAGAATGAAAGAAAATAGAGCAAAAGTTTCTACTATTGAATATAAAAACAAAAATTTATTTTCATTTAAAAAAAGGATATTTCTTCCCTCCTTCTTGTTTCCTCCTTTTTCACGTAATTTTCTCTGTTTCTTTTCAACATGCTCAACTGCTTCTTTCTTTTCATGTGAACATGTGTATTTCGTGTATTATCATAGTACACCATTGTCTTCAAATTTCCGTTAAAAAATAAACCTCATTTCTACTTCTTCTTCTTCTTGTCTGATTTTTGTAATAAGAAGAGAGCAAAAATAAAGTTTCATGTTGTCAACAAGCAAAAGAAAATTTCTCTGCGTTCTCTGTTTGTGGCAGGCAAGCTTCCGATGACTTATTAGGTTTTTCCACTTGAGTCTCTAGTGGCATCGGTAGAAGTTTTTGAAAGACTTGTATATACATACATTTTTATACCGAAAAATTGAGACAAATGTGAGACAAGAGAGAGAAAAAGAAGCAAGAAGGCAAAAACTTTTGTGAGAACGGCCAAACAACACAGAAGAATGATAAAAAAAATTTTTGTTTTGAGATTTATGAAGACAAAATTGTATTTTGAAGAGAAAAAGATTTTTTTTATTATTTGATTTTCATGGCAACAAGTTGAACAAGTTTCTTAACTAAATAATTTTTTTTCTTACTTAATTTTCTCAATAGGATGAAAGTTCAGTTCAAACTTTGATTGAAAATTGCATTGTGGAAGAAGATAAGCTCTATATCTGCGTTTCATCACCAACAATCAAGAATAAGCCCGTACAAATTCGTCCATGGCGCCTATCCGATGCTGATTTTGTACTAAATGGTTCAATGCCATTAGATCCAAGAAAAACTGTTTTCGTTGGTGGTGTTCCTCGTCCGTTAAAAGCATGTAAGTATTTTGTAATCTATCAAATGATTATTTATGATTTCTAATAACGTGTTTATGCTATTTTCAGTGGAACTGGCAATGATTATGGATCGTTTATATGGTGGTGTTTGTTATGCTGGAATTGATACTGATCCTGAATTGAAATATCCAAAGGTAAGAAAGTATGATTTATTGCATTTAATAACAACACAAAAATGCTTTATATTGAGATCATCATTCATTCTTTCCTATTATAATTTATAGGGCGCTGGTCGTGTAGCATTTTCAAATCAACAAAGCTATATTGCAGCTATTTCCGCTCGCTTCGTTCAATTGCAACACAATGACATTGACAAACGCGTTGAAGTGAAACCGTACGTTCTCGACGATCAAATGTGCGATGAATGTCAAGGACAAAGATGCAGTGGAAAATTTGCTCCATTCTTTTGTGCTAATGTTACTTGCTTGCAGGTAAAATATCATTTCATTTCATATTAAAAATAGAATTTCATTTATAAACGAATGAATGAATGAATAGTTGGTGGCAGGAGGAAGTTGACATCATTAATAAACTTTCTGTGGCAATGTGATGTCAGCATGCATGTCCATAATAAACTGTAGTAGCTAAAAAAATTTTTTCTGGCATTTTGTGACAATGAAAAATTCATTTTTCTTTATTCTTTCATTTTCTCTTTTTCTTTCTATATATAGTACTACTGTGAGCATTGCTGGGCTTCTATTCATTCACGTCCTGGACGCGAATATCACAAGCCGTTAGTGAAGGAAGGCGCTGATCGTCCTCGTGCTGTTCCATTTCGTTGGTGTTAAAGCCGTGACTCAATTTCCAAAAAAAAGCAAAAAATAACTAAAGCAAGATGTTTCTAGTCCTACACAAAAATGGACTGCCGCAATGATGTTGATGAATCATCACCGAACATTTTAAGATTACTAGTTAATTATTTTATTTTCCCTAAAAAACAAAAACATTTCCTCCTCAAATCTTAGACAAAACGAAGAAAAAAAATGAAGGACGCGCGAGAGAAATTTATTTTTGAAAAAAAAACCATAAAATATAGGAAGATTTATTTCAATGGTCGTAACAGCAGCAGCGTTTGATCAAAATATAAAATTATGGTCGTTAAATCGAGGAAACAAAAAAAAAATAACATAGAAAAAGATATCTTCATTGAGTTTTAAGCTGTTTTTGTAAAACAAATTTTTTTTATTAGACGAATGAGAGAGACAGAGATAAATTTTTAATCTCTAGTTTCTTTTAATTTCTCTCTTAGTCTTTTTTTATTTGTTGTTTAGAACTCTTTTTTTCTTATTTGTATAACAAAATATCGATAAATATAATAAAAGCAACTTTTTTGTGAACGATCGATGTAAAAAATTATAAACAAAAAAAACATACACATGATGATAATTTAATGGTACAAGTAAAACTCGAAACAGCATAAGCAGCAGATTGTTCATTAGAGTAATCGATTGTTTTATATGAATATTACTGCTTGCTGTTTCGAATTTATTGCGGAGAATCTGTTTTTCCTTTCTCAATTCGCTACTAAGAGCGTAAGAAGAAAATATTACGAGATAAAAAGAAAGAAAGAAAATTCATTCTCCATGTTTTTCATTTAAATTTTTCCTATTCTAAAAACTAAATCAAATTATTGTTCTCTTATTGATAAACGGAATGAATAATGAAAAGTATCAACAATATATATTTGCTGGAAAACAAAAAAATATTAAACAATTTTATATTGAATAGATTTGATAAGAATTAAGAGATGAATACACATGATGGTGAACGTTAAAGCGGTATAAAATTGCTTTTAAAGCGCTGCAATTTTTTAATTAATTGAAATGTATGATTATTGATATGATGATGCATACATTGATGCTGCTGTTAATGAGAAAAATATTGCTATTGTTTATTTCTCGTAGAGCTTTTTTCCCTTTTTCTATGTTATATGAATCCTTAATTGTTTTATCCCTTTTTCCTCTTTTCCTATCTATCCTACACTTTTTATAGTTAAAATTACGCCGAGTACCTACTACATATAACTAGTAAAAAGAAAATTGTTTTTATTGTTTTTTATTTTTCAATTTTTTATGTGCAAACAAGCAGTATGGCATTAATTCGAAAAATATTTCAAAGATTTTTAAAAATCATTGTAAAATGTACATGCTGCTTGTGTACAAAAGTGAATATTATAGATGAATATGATAATGTCTCCCTATAAAGGAAAATTTCTTTTTTTAAATTATAATTTGTTAACGCGATATATACGTTGATAACAAATAATTTTTTGTCTTCATAAAAAAATGAATAGAAATATTAGTCATGAAATGAAAAAAATCTAATGCTAGTTGCCTAATTGTGATATTTTTTAAGACGTGTTTTCAAAGCAAAAAAAAGAGAGAGTAAAATTGAAGAAATTAAATTAAAATTGAAGTGAATAGAAGTTCCCAAAACTCACACAACCAACCAACATCCTTCTTCAATCTTATAAATGCATACATATATCTACCAATTACTACAACTACTACTATTATTACACATAACTAGAGTCCGAAATTGTTTGCGATTAACTAAAGTTGCAACTAAACTTTATTCGATTAAAGATTTCGACCAAAAATCAGCTTAAATTAAGTCAAATAGTGTTTTATTTTTTAGTCTACTAAATTTTGTTTTAAAATTTCAACTTAGTTTCAATTAACGCAAATAACTTCAACTAAATTTTATAATTGATTAAAATTTTCAACCAAAATTAAGTTGACTTTAGTCAACTTGTTGTTGAAATATTGAATCGAATAAAATTAAGTTAAATTGAGTCATTTGCAACTAAAATGTCAAATAATTTCGGACTCTGCACATAACTATAGTTGTCTTTTCACTGTTTTTGTTCGTTTTTTATATATTACATCTACTTTTAGTACTAAGTAAGAATTTCTGGTTTTTTTGATACAAATTTTTTACATCATTATTTTTTTGTGCAGACGATGATAGTCGAAAAGAAAGATTTTTTATATTGACGATTTTTTTATATTCTGAGAAAAAGAAAAATGCAAATATAATGAAAAAAATAACACATTAGTAAAATTAGTGGATTATAACTCGAATAAATTTAGAAAAATTGTATATTTTAAAAAAATACCTAAATAAAGTTTTTTATAATTTTCTTTAATTCATAACTTGCCAAAAAACAAAACAAAGAGTTCACTAAAAAATCCTCCTCCTTCTTCCTATCAAACTTTTTTTGTGTTTCTTTTTTTTCATGATACATGTCGACGACGAATGAGAAACTTTAATTTAAATTTTTTATGATCAACACATAAAGCAAAAAAGAGAGAAACAGAGAAATTTTCCTCGAAACATTTAATTTCTTCTTGTGTGCAGCAAAAAAATGTTTCTTCTTCACAATTGCAATTTTTATCGTCATGTTCCGAAATTAAAACTTTTTTCTTTAGTTTCAATGTCGTTTCATTTTTCTCTTTGAGTCAGCGTGAAACTTTCTACTACCGTTTGAGAATTAAAAGAAAAATTCTTTTGTGATTTTTAAAACACACGACGATGATGACGAAGCTCACTTGAAAGAGCAAAAAATGAAGACAGAAAGAGAAAAGTATAAAAAGTTGGTTTTCATTTTTAGATTAAAAAGTTTTTTATTCTTCTTTTCTCAATGTGCATGTTTCCTATATTTCCTTCATATATATGCACTACATACCATATTATTATTATTATTTATTTCAACACAAGCAAAAAATCACATCGAGAGTCAAAAACACATGAATTTTCATTAAATCGAATTAAATTTAGCGAAAAGCGTGTATATTACCGTCTTCACTCAAATATAAGAATCTATCTTTGTTGGAAACCGAGCAGTAAAAGAGACACTTTGAAATGTCTTAGTCCGAGTAAACAGATTGCCAACTTAAATTTCTCTATTTGCTCTAATAATGAATTATCGTTGTAACCGGATTCTATAGAACCCAACAATCCTTGTTTTCGAACGTCTTCGAATTTCAGTGATTTTCGTTCGAAAGTCCAAACAAAATTAACTTCGAAAATTCAAATCAAGAAATCATAGAATATTTCAAAGAGAAGGAAATATCGCGATAATTGAAAAAGGTTCAAATTGATAGAAAATTTTGAAAGTTTTTCTATCGCTATAGTAAAATGGTAGAAAAATGTATTAGACTATCGCGATAGAATCACAATTTATATGGACTATCGCGGTAGAAATTTCCAAAATTGATAGCTACTATCGCAATAATTTTACTGTGCGATAAATACTAGAGAAATCTATCACAAATATCATGATTTTTTATCATTTCTCTCTCTTTGAATATTTCATGCTGTTCAAAATTGGGGTAAATTTTTTAATGTTTTGATTTTATTTTTTGAAAATTGTTACAAAATATTTCTTTGACATTATTTTTGTTTATATTTCCAAAAATTTTTATTTCTTATTCAATCATGATGATAAATTAACACCTAAACTGTAAAACGAAGTGTGATTTGTCATTGAATTCAATGATTTCCTTTAAATTTTTTGTTTAAAAAAATATTTCTTTTGTTCAAAAATTTTTTTCTTAGGGGAAATTCTTTCAAAAAAGACAATCTCCTAAATTTGATTTATAACGGTTAAATTTGCGATTAAAATATTCTATTATTTCTTGATTCAAATAAAAGGAAAAATTTCCTGATAATCAAAAAAAGTAAATGTTCTTATATTTGAGAGGGAAGACGGTAGTTTTTTAGTGCGAAAAGGCAGATGCTCACAAAAAAGTGTATATGAGATGATGAAAAAAGAAAGTATAAACGAGAGAAAGAAAAACTTAAAGTAAAAAAAAAGTTTGCCTTTTAGCAAATTGGTAAAAAAAAGTGTTTTCGTTTCTCTTTTATAACTTTTTTCTTCATATTTATACAAAATTGAAAAGTTTTCGCTCTTCTTTAACACGCGCAATTAGGTGAAAAATTGAAGTTTAAAAATTGAACAAGAAAATTATTTTCCTTCATGTTATTTTTAAATATTGAATGAAAAAAGAAATTTTTTTCTGCTTGACTCATGAAATATGATAAAAAGCCGTAAATAAACAACATGATAAACAAATTAATTGTCAAAATTGATATTTTTTATAGAACAATATTTTGCGCAATAAACAATAAATAGTCATGCATTCTTTCTCCTCTATATATGAAACAAGATAATTTTCAACAAAGAGGCAATAAATGTTGTTTTTGAAAATAATAAAACATCAGCAGTGACGCATAAAAAAAAGCATGAAAATTTAAAGAAAACTCGTGTACAGTGATGATGCATGTGACAAGTTTTTAAAGCAGTTGATGAAGCATATACAGAGTCAAAAAATATTTTTTTTAGATGGTGGCAGCAGTAGTAATGAAAAAAATTGAAGTTGTTATGACGTACACGCAACCTTGTGTATAGTGTGTGTCTCATAACGACAACAACACGCAGTAAAAATGTTTTCATTTTATTATAAACCTCTTTCCAACCCATTCATTAATAATATCAACATTGCTACCGGGTAAAATAATTATCACGATGATAGAATAACATTTCACATTTTCTGCTATGTTTTTGTTTGTCATGAACTCTTTTACACATATGAGCGTGTATATGAAAAACCATGAATGAGAAAGGAAGAAGAAAACTTTTCTTTTTTCATTCTTTATGTTGCTTTTTGTCTAATTATAAAGAATTTTTATGTTATTGACATTTGAAAGAAAGTAAAAGAAAATCAAGGTGAAGACATTCGCTTGTAACCACGAATTTGTTTTGTTTGTTTGTTACTCGGATTTCTGAATAATTAGCAATTTTTACAGTTTTTCTTCGATAACAAGTCTGGCTTTTGTATTCAAATTGTTTTAAAAATCTCAATTTTGCATATGAAAAAAAGCTTTTGTTTTCGAAGGAAGACGATAGGATTTTTGTGATTTGTAAGAAAATCAAATTTTCTCTAAAAACTCGAAAATAAAAAAAAACTTTGAATGTATTCAATAATTACCTGGAAAAATCACACTTATTGTTTCTTCCCTTTGCTAACTCATGTAATTTAAAGCTGAGTTTTACGAGTTTTCAAAGATTTTCTTAAAAATATCTTTATTTACAAAATGTAAATAAAAAATTAGAAAATTTAAAAGCAAATTAATCAGAGAACTTTAGGTGTAAACAATTCTACATTTGAATTTTTTTAGCAAAAATCACAAAATTGTCTTTGATCGATTAAAAGAATCAATCTTATATTTGAACAAGCTCATATTTTTAAAGCTTTTGATTTTGCCAAATTTTACTCGAACACGAGGGGGTGCCAGCTTCGAAGAAAGATTTAAATTTTTTCTTCCTTTTCTTCGAAGCTCTCACCCCTCGCTCGAATATAAGAGCTTTTTGAAAAAATACGTTAAAAATAAAGAATTTTAAAAAGATAAAATAATAATTTTGAACAAAATGAAACGTTTTATAGGAAACGGATCAAAAAGTTTGTTTTTATTCAATTATAAGAATGATTACTGTAGCGAAAAGCGAAAACTTTCACTCAAGGCGGCTCTGAATATAAGAGTTTGATATATATTTGATAGATCAGATTTTTTTGGCTATTGTCGCACAGGCAAAAGAGACTGTCTTTACGGATATAATAGTCTGCTCCTATAATCGAAGGAAGACGGAAGAAAAAATTTTAAATGTTTTCTATGATTGCTACTATGTTCGAGTGTCTTCGCCTTGAATAAAATAGTAATAAAGCTCAAAAGATGAGAAAGTTTTTAATGCTTGACAAAAAAGTTTTATTTTGTTTAATTTTTCTTTTAATTTATAATTATAAAAATAAAAGAATGAATAAAATAATCGACATAGATATTTTTATAAAAATAAAAAAGAGAATAAGAAAAATTTTCATTAAAAATAACAAAAAAATGATGATGATAGTTAATTTTAGCGTAATAATAAAAAAATATATATCTACCTTAATGTAAATTTTTTCGAAACTAATTAAATAGATGTATTTTTTCTACTATACTGTTTAATCATCATTGCAATGAAAATAAATCTTTCTAAGATATGAAAGAAAAGCAAACAACAACAACAACAAACAATGGCATATAAAATATATTTTTATTACACACACACAATTTGAATTCACGAAAATAATAATCAAAATAATAATAAAAAGATGTAAAAATAATGAAGAATGTGTTGTTTACGATCATAAGAAGATGACATATGTTTGGAATGAAAATGAGCAATAACGCTTCACTAACAAAGAGCAACCAAAAAAAAATCATTATTGTCAACATCTTTCATATCTCTCTTCCCACTTTCAAATTTTTTTTTCATTATTCTTTTTTTCATAGATAGAAACTTTTTTTATTGCTTCTGTTTTTTTTATCTTTTATTTTAGAAAACCTAAATGTGTAACCAGAAATCAAAATAAAATCTCTATATCGAAGTAAACATTTTCTTGTATGTGTGTAAAACTTTTTAAAACAAGTTAATAAATAAATGTTGTTATTTAACCATCATTCTATCACCTCCTTTCTCTCTATCTTTCTCTCGCTCATAAACTATCAAGTGACACATTTATCACATCAACTTGAATAAAATAATCTCCTTAAAATATATTATATGATAAATTTGAATAATCTTGCATAAACACAAACACACATACACATAAAAATATTTTTTTGTTCATTCTTCTAACGCTTTGAGTGTCACAATTTAAATCTAAATTTTAAAATTATCATCATCATAATCATCTACAACAGGAGAGAAAATTTGTTATATTATCAACTCCAAGGGGTGAGAACTTTCGATATTTCAAACAAAAATCGATCATAGTTATCATTGAAAAATCTGAAAAAATTCATGAACAAAGCCTACCGAAAGACTAAGAAAAGATAAACACAAAAATGTAAACAATGATGATGTTAATGAGTTCTTATTGCTCCACTGTGAAGCGTAGGGAACTAAAAAAACTTTAGAATCTAATTCGATTCATTGCAAGCTCATTGAAATTTTTGCCCTGTTTAACTGCTTTATTACAAACAGATGATTGCCAAGTAACTGCGATTGTCGTCCTTGCTTGCGTTTGCCCGGCGGATTCCAAGACATCGCTTGTTTTGTGATGCCATCAGGGCTTTTCCTTAAAATATGGTCAATCATACTCTATTTACGTTTGCCAATTTGATTGGCTATTTGACTCTGTCCAGTTCGAGCGTACAAGTCAGTATTACTACCGTCTTCCCTCGAATATAAGAAACGTCTCTTGTATTCGAATTTGACAAAATTTAAAATTTAAAAAAATAATCTAATTTTTTCTCTAATACAAGAGACTCTTAATATAAGAGACACTTTTGAAAAATACGTTAAATTTTTTTATTATGTTTTATTTATCATACTTTTTGTGTAAAGAAATATTATATTGGACTACATTATAATAATTAATGGTACAGCCAAGAAAAAGTTTTAAGATATATGTTTCAAAATATAATTATTGTGACAATTCATAAAATTGTGACAAGATAAAATCTAAAAATTGTAATTCGTTTAAAATTTCTGAGTTTTTTTCGAATATAAGAGACGGGGTTTCTTCTATTCGAATACAAGAGACGTTTCTTATATTCGAGGGAAGAAGGTAATTGTATCAGGATAATTTATGCCACACATAACTCTGAGGCATTTGTTAATGAATACTTGAAGCCTATAACTGGGTGCTCTTGTAATTTTTCAAGTTTCACAGGCGTAAAACAGTTCTGACTTGACATTAGAATTGAAAATTTTGATCTTCAATTTGAGTAGTAATCTGTTCGAACTCGTAAAATGTAAACAATGAAAATTTTAAATTTACATTTTTTCTTTTTTTAAATTTAATTAAAACATGACAAAAATGTTAAAATTTCAATAGAACTGCAAGTGCAATGCATAAAGCTTTCAGAACTTTTGCATTATGTTTATAAAGAAAATTTGAAATATTTTGGTTTACATTTTGTGTGTTTTCTTTTTTTAGTCTTTCAGTAGGCTTTGTTCATGAATTCGC
>JACWBX010001695.1:20741-34615 GCA_014622435.1 Polypedilum pembai | reverse complement strand
AAGAATTATTTTTATGAAACTTGTAGTTATTTTTGTGAAAATCAAAATAAAATTGAAGCTTATCGCTAGGATACAACACTTAATTTTTGATTTTACTCAATATCAATCAGAGTTGTTGTAAAAGTAGTATCTCTAGTTTTGCTAGAGATCTATTGAGTAACGTGGTTTTAAGCAATAAGAGATTGCTGAAAAGATTTAAAATCAAGCATGAAAATTAATGACCACGAGTGAAAAAATTGAATTACTTTTTTATCACTATATTTATTCTTTATATATGATATCTCTAGATGATATATTATATTTAACATATATAAATTGATCAATAGCACAATAATTCACTAAATTAAGGAGCTTGTTTCAATCATTTCCGCTCTTACAAAAATTAATAGAACTTTACACTTTGAATTATTCCACGAAACTGAATGAATTTTTCTTCTACCTTAAACTGACAGCATTTTTGAGCAACAATTTTTAAAAATTGAACTTTACGTTAAAAAACCTAGCTAAAAAAGCTAACAGTTGTTAAGCTATTGGTCCGTAGTCAATAGACAAAGTCTAGTGTAGAAAGAAGCTAAAAGCTCCAAAATAGATTCTACGTTCACATCTCTGTTGTCAATTAACAAAGTTTTACGCTAAACAAAAAACTTCAAGTAGCCGACAAAACATTGTTCACAAAATTTTTGCTAATTTAACCAACATCACAAAGATAAATTTTATTATTATTGTTATGAAATTCGAAATCATCTAGTAAAATAAATAATCTATTTATCCTATATAAAACATGCTTTACGAGAAATATTTAGTCCGTAATAATCGAATTTTGTTTTATTACAAAACATTTGAAGAGCCTTACAAACTTTTTTTAAGTAATCTGCTCGAACTGATGTAATTGACTTTTGCTAGAAGTTTTTCTATCATATTTATTCCTGAAGTAACCAAAGAATAGGTCTACATATAATTAACGCATGACAAAAAGTAATCTGAAATCATAACGAATTTTCGTTGAATTAAATTAAGAAAGAAAACTTCTTTCAATGGACTGTTAGGTTATTGCGTTTTGTCGGAAATCTTAAAGTTTCTAAAACGTCGAAAAATTCTAAACATTTTCTTTCACTTCTATCATAATTTTATTCAATAATGACAGTAATCATCATCAACATTATCATAAAAATTCTTCTCTTCATTATGTCTTAATGGATTGACTCATCAAACCTCAATCAGTTTTTTAGACCAAAACCACTTTTCCTTCCTCTCATTTTCGATTTTATATTCTTATCGTCTTTAGCAATACAAATATGAACTTTTTTCCCTTTCACTCTCACACACACTCACGTGTTTAAATATCTTGAGAGTAAAATTTCTTGTTAAACTTTTTGTCGTGTCATGGGTGTAATTTTACGGGTGCTTTACTTAAACATATATGCATAAACTCTTTTATACATTTCTTGAGACTTCTCGTATACATGACTTAAACAATAAAAGGCAAGAAAAGAATGCAAATTAACAGGAAGTAGAGAAAGTTCTTTTTTGCCACTCGTTTAACCTGCAAATACGTCGAAGCAAGGAAAAGTAAAAGAGGTGAAAAATTTGTTACTGTAAATTATTCAAAATATTTCATGTTTTCCGTCTTAACTTTTTTTTTATAAAACGCACAACCTACATTTTTTGTCATTATCATTTAAATTCCTTGTAATACAAAATTTTCCTTCCTTATTTCATAAACACACACACAAAACCTTCATTTACTAATATGAAAGTATCAAGTACATTTTGCACAAATTATAATGTATGTATACCGCCTTTTCGCATGCAAATATGTGAGAAAAAAGTCATAAGTGAAAAAGTTTTACATGCAAAAGCGTTCACAGTTGGGGAGTAAAATGAGTTTATGAAGAAAATAAGATAGGGAAGAGTAAAAGTTATTTTGAGAATGAAGGTTGAAGTTTAAGCTTTAAATTGAAACTTTTAAGAAATTTATTTTAAAAATTAATTTATCTCTTAATTATTTTTCATCTTCTTTTTAACTGTTTTAATATTGAGAAAACGAATGAAAATTCAGGAAGCACATTAAGTTCGATATTAAATTTTGATGAAAAAAAGTTGTTATCGTTAACGTCTTTATCTACCCACTAACATAAATTATTTTTTCTCAAATACTTGATTTGATTGGATTTTCTCGAGCATACTCAAAATGTTTTTGTGCATGTTTTTCTCAAAGAATAATATTGAAAAATCAATGTTTTTTGATAAGTGTTTATAAAAATTTCTTCAAATTGCAAACTGTTTAAAAAATATATGATAAAAGATCATTAAAGAATCAAAATATTATATATAAGCTACTCTACACAAATTTTTTCATTTTTAACTTCTCTTTCTCAACTTTTTAAAAAACTTATTTATAAAAACTTTTAAAAAATGTTTTCTGTGTCAATTTGAGGATTAAAACTACCGTCTTCAGCCAGCTCTTATAATAGAACAAAATCTTTTACTTTTGAAATTTCAAAAGATTTTCTAAAAAAATTGAAATTTTCCACATTTTTTAAAGAATTTTTCTTATTTTTTAACAAGCTCTTATTTTAGGGAGTTCTTATATTAGAAAAAAATTAGAAAAAGTGAAAATTTTAAAAATGTGCTTAGTTTCTAATTTTCTCTTATATTCGAAGGAAGACGATAGAGATTTTAAAAACTTTTCATGAAAATGTAAAATTTTCCTCTAAAACATTAAAAACATGATTTTGGGTATTGAAATTTAAGTTCAGATTGACAGATAAAATAATCACTTATTTTTCTTATTAAAACAGAAATCGCAACAGATTTTAGAAACTTAAGCAACACATTTTAACTTGGTTTTAAAATTCTGAATAATTTATTTTTATCATCTAACTCGTCTATCTATAAATATAAAAAGTTCATAAGACCCAAGTAAACTTTCAATTGAGAGTTATAATCCAAAGAGTAAAACCAAATATGATTCAGCAAAAATCATAACTGTAAATTTTTAAAAAGAATTTTCCATCAATAATTCGATAGTAATAACACTTGAAAGTTTTTCTGTATCAAAACATAAGTTTCAGAATATTTCCCTAAAGTAATTGCAACACTAAAACTTTTAACATCATTGAATCGTGATGGTTTTTCCATTTACATTTCTTTATTTATTTTCAAATACAACAAATATTTAATACCCAAGAGCTTTTATTTGTTCGCATGCAAGAAAAGTTTTATTTTATCCTTGTTGAAAACCACAGAAATGAGGATAAATTTTAATGCAATGATTGCACGATGTTTTATGGATGATATCTTTTGTTCGAAATTAAATATAATTTTTCAAGGAGAAAGAACTCTAACAAAATTTTTGATTATTTTATACGAAACTTCTGTGTTTGCTCTTGTGATTTTCAAATGATTTGATTTTAACTCAATTCTAAAATATTTTTCCTTGATGGACAGGCGTATTTTATGTTAATTTTTGAAAATTTAATTTTCATTTATTTCTATATTTGTGTGGTTTTGACGGAAATTTCATTTATTTACAATTCAAAAGCAAATTTTATAATGAAAAGTTTTTCTTGAGAATTAATTCAATTTTAAATACTTTGAAGACTTTTTTCCTTCTTCAGCTATTAAAATTTTTCATAAATTTTTATCTCAATTTCCTTCACACTCAATTCATTTAATCACTAACAGATAGTTTTACAGAATTTTCAACAGTGAAGCTTTTCAATTAAAATTTACAACAATATAAATTATTCAACGTCAATAAATATAAAATCTGACGCGAGATTGCATTTTGCGAAATAATTTTCATGCTTGATGCATCAAAATAATCGCACATTGGCGTTCATTAAAATTCATGGAATTTTTTTATCTTTTGTTTGATAAATAAAATTAAAAAATTGACAATGATTTTTTTATCTTCTGTTTTTGTGGTTTGTTACAACAAGTAAAATTTATCAATATCAAAAATTAAAGTATAATTTAATAAATCCATTTGATTGCTGTTTGAATATGAAATTAATAGGAATATTTCACACATAAAGAATTATTTTTTAACTCAATAATGAAATACATATAACTTGAATATTTATGTCGCTTAATGAACATGTCTGCATTTGATTAATTTACTTTCATAGAGATGAATAATTTATTATAATATTGCATGATATTTTTATATTAAAAGCATGTTAAGAGAAATCTTAATTGTAAAAAGAAAAGTTGTAGCTAAAATATGACTTAATCAATATCAGCTTGATTAAATAACAAGATGACTTTTTTTAAAGTGCTTATAAAGTTTATTAAGAGTTCAATGTCTCTAAATAGTCTAGAAGCTGAGAGCAGAAAGATCTAGAATCGCGCTCTCAGACTCGCCTTTTATAGTCGATCCTAGATGACCGAATTTATTATCTAATTTAAACTATTAAAACAGCTATAATTCTTATAAACTTGCTTTTTAAGTGACAAAAAGTTTTGTAGTTTTTTAGCAATGATTTTCTTAATCCAGTTTTAAACACAATTAAAGTTTGTCGCAAATATCGAAAAGAAAAACAAAAATTTCAAATTTTGTACTCATAAAGATTTTTTTTCAACACAAATAGTCACTTAAAATAAATGTTCTTGTAAACAGAGAAAAATATTTTATAACTGGCATAAAAATTTTCTCTATAAAATCAAATTCAAAGAAATCTTTTTATAAGAGTTAAGAAAGTTTTCTAGCACTAATAATTAAGTTATAAAACGTTTCTTTTCTGTGTACTTAGCACCTTTAACATTTAATCAAGGCAGAGTTCATTTATTAAGAATTAGTAATTCACTTCTTTGTAACCTTCCATGAATAACACTGACCCAAATTATTCGTCGTTAAGCTTCTTTGCATTCATTTTTTATTAGCAGACAAGAAAATTGTTTTAACAATAAAAACCACAAATTTATGACACTCTATGGAATTTTATTCTCACTTTATTTTTGCGCATTTAAGAAAAGTTTATTTTCTTGTTGATTTGAAAACTATGCGACAATTGTCGATAAATTTGAATTTTTTATGATTTTTTCTTCTTTGTTTTGTATGTTAAAAAATTTTGCATGTGAATAATCAATAAAAAATTTTATTTGACATGAAAAAGTGAACATTTATTATGTTATGATAAAAAAGTTATTAAAACTAATGAACTTGTATGCTTTATAAATATTTAATTATGACTTTTGGTTAATAATCAAAATTTTAGTTGTTCTTTTTTTTGACAAGATAATTGTTTGGTGGTTGATTAACTATTGTTTATTTAATCTACATTTTAATATTTATTACTGTTTAATCAAAATCAACGCGTATTCAAATTTTAAAGTATTTAAGTAGCTTAAAAAAAATTTTAATTTTTAGATTAACAATATCATAATTATTTGTGTTCGACAACATGCGAAAGAAAAATGCGCATACTTCTTTTTGTAATACGCATGTTGCCGAACCCATAATGGTTGAAAATTAATAACGAAATTAAAGTCAGTTGATAAAATGTGAAACATTTTCTTTATTGTTAATTTAACTAATGCTCTAAAACCTCTTTTTTCTTAAAAATATTGTTTCATAACAGTAAAAAAAGTAATAAAAATATTTGTTAAAATATTTTTTAAAAATTTTCATTTGCGTCATAATGTCATTTTATAATAAGTAATCAATGTTCAAAAATATCACAAATTCAATCAGTAAACACAAAAATCCCATAAGAGACACACATTAAAAATCACAATTTGACAGTAATGAGCGAAAACTACTCAAAATGATAACACGGGACTAAAAAAGTTGTCCCCAAGTAGCGTTTGTCACAGCTAATTTATCGCCCTTAAGCATTTAAACGTAAACGCATGCCAAAAATGTCACAAGTCGACTTCCTATCGCGAGCATCATTCACACAATCCGCAATTAGCACTCAATAAACAGCCAGCAGCCAAAATTTTCTTTTTTTTTCTACGTCGGCCAGATGCCACGATAAATATTTTTTTTCTTCTCATTTCTGATGACTCACTAGTCAAGTCATTTTGTGTGTTTGTAAAATTGATGATTTATAAATAAATGAAATATTTTTCTGCCATGTGAGCAACGAGTTGATGAACAAATTAAACATTTATGAATATTGGTTTGGCACCGTAAAGATTTTTTTTTATTATGAAGCTGTTCAGCGTTATGTAATAAACGCAATATGAAAAAGGATGATGTGAGGCTCAATACAAAAAATTGTTAATATTGCTTTTTATGCTGGAAGCATAAAATTGTAAAATTATGAGTCCTTTAACGCTTATTCTGTTGTTTTTATCCTCAATAACCATTCGTTATTGAGAAACAACAATTTGCTTTAATTTTTTGTAAAAATTTATTACAAAAGCACATAATCAGGCGTAAGAGCAAATGAAAAAAGCAAAGAATTTAAGCAAAGTTAGTAAAAATTTTTTTGATTAAATGTCCATCTTCCTACATTTAATCATATCAATTTTATTCGTTTTACTTTAATGACTTTCGTAGCACATCATAAAGAGACTTCATAAAACATAAAGTTATAATTTGACAAACACTCATAATTGAGGAAAAAATAAGGAAGGAAAAATTTTTTGTCTTTTTATTATGAAATAGGGACAAAGTTCTTTTTGTCCCATTATGTTCAACTTTCTATTCCATTGTGTGTGATTCTTAATTAATTAAAAAAACGTGTTTTTTACTTGTTTAATTCATAACAAATATTAAGCAAGAAAATTCATACGTGCTAACATATATATTCGTGTCCATAGAGACAATCAAATAAATCTACACTGTAGTAAATAATTTTAATTTAATTGGAAAACGATCATATGAAAAAAATGTTGGCAATTTTTTTACTTCTGTTATTCATTACAGTTACAGAAAATAAAAAATATTTATGGGCTTTATGATTGTGAAGAAATTTATTTGTATTTGTGCGTTAGTGTAAAATAAAAAGTTTAATTTATTTCAATTATCAAAAATTTAAACTACGCAGTGAGAAATTTATTTTAAAATTTTCTAATATTTCCCCCGATCCAGACTAAATGTAGTCTGGCGACTGTCCTATCCGACAAATTTTTATATAAAAAAACTAATATTTTCCGGAATTTTCAAATTTTTTCTATTATTTGTAGTCCAGCCGCCGGAGTCCGACTAAAAATATTTTTTCTCACTGGGTAAAGATAAAAATAAATTTCTTTTATTTTAATTTAATAACTTTAAAACTTCAAAGAGAAATAAATTTTAATATTTTGAACAATTTTTTCATTTTTCCCAAGTCATTTTTCTTTCTTATTATGAGACTAGAGTTTTTCGATTTTACATGTGTAGAAGGCACAATTAGTTTACATTTTATCGTATCTAATGTCTGCTAGTTAACATCTTTTGTTTTGTAATGTTTAAAAATAATTTTAAAGTCAGAAAATGAAAAAAAAAAAAAAAAAATAGATTGAAAGTCTTTAAAACTATAGTGAAAAATCACGATAAAGAAAACAACTAAATTGTGCGAATTTATTTAGTAAAAAATTTGAAGAAAAATCTTTTTCGTTTCAGATTTTATTAAGCACTATAAAAAAACCACAAAAACCAATTTCACTTTCTCACTGACACCCGACAGCATAGCAAATAATTCAATTCTAGAAAGAAATTGCAGCATCAAAAAAACACAAATTGCACTTTTAATGTCATCTCGTTAATTTTCTGTCTCACTCATGTATGAAATTTATTGTCTACTTAACCTCAATACTGTAATGCATCATTGCATCGTTGATTCTATTTTTTGTGTTTTCACTTCTCAATTTTACTCACTTCATTTTTGCATTTCATGTGTAAAATGAGCAATAAGGAATTACTTGAAGCAAGTGGCTTTTGTCTGCGAATATTTGTGTGCAATTTTAAAATTATTTTTGAGATTGTAACATGAAAAATGTTCTTAAAATCACAATTTTAGAAATCTTCTTTTGATAAATAGTTTTTAAAATTTTTGATAAAATAACTTAAATCTTAAATTATATAAAATTTCAAACAAAATTTTTTTGATTATTTTTTATTTTCGCAATACTGACTGAGAGGAGTTATAGCGGTCCACCCTTGCTTTACAATAATTTTAATGTTACGAATTGCTCATAAAATTTCATGTACAGCCTAGACAATGATTCCACAAAGCGTCACTGACGGCTACTGAGCAACTTATAAATATCTGAAGGCCTAGGAAGGTTTGTCAAGAATTTAGTCTTCAGTATCAGTGCTCGAACCAAACGGTTATCGATGCACCCAACTAATAATATTATTAATTGAACATCCTTGAATTTTACCATTATAAAAAGCTTTTTCTGGACAGAATTTGAGAAAATTTTTAAAGAATTTGTCCAAAAATAATATAGTTAGAAATTGATTAAACTTTCAATATTTTGAGACTTACTTTAGAGACTTAATGATTTCATAGAGAGCAATTAACACGAAATAAAAAAGTTAAAAAATTAAAATTGCTTTAAATCAATTCTTTTCACATTAAATTAAATTTTAAATGAAAATAAAAATTCATCGCTAAATATTTCACGCAATAATTCATTCGTTGCATTTACGATCATTTTTTATTTTCTTTGCTATATTTTATAGACTTTTCGCACATTATAAATAACACAAAAATGTTCATTTCGTAAATAAAAGAAAGCTCAATATTTTCAAATTAATGAGTTCATTTGCATTTTAGTCATTCATGCAAATTTAAATGTTTTTTATTATATTTAGTTAAAGAAGAATTATGTCTGTGAATTTTTATTTAAATTTTACAAGAACTTTACTTTTACAACCAAAATTGTATTAAGATTTACAAACAGAAAAATTTCTGACTATTTTAAAAATAAAATTGTTCTTTTGTTAAGAACTTTATTGAAATATATTGAAGAATCAAAAAACAATGATTTGGTATTTGTCATACAGAAAAATTTGTCTTGATTAACAAATCTTTTCATACCTTGGATTTTTGGATTTAAAAAATTTATTTAAATTTTAGACTTGAAGAAATTTCAACTATTAAACTTTTATTATTGCATCATAAATTTAAACGTTATATCAGTGGTGTCCAAATTTTTTTGAGCCACGGCACACTTTTATCAAGAAAATTTCCTCACGACACACCAAAGTATTTTTTCATAAAAATTAAAAAAATTTGATCAAAAATTTAATAATTTCTACTTGATTTTAAAGTTCAAGTAAAAACGACATTTGATTTTTTATTTTTAAATTTTTTTCGCGGCACACAGTTTGGACACCACTGCAGTTATATCAAAGAAATCTTTTAACTCTTCTTAAATTTGTCTCTTCAAAACTGCCTCATTAGCATTTAATATTAATAAATTTGCATTATTTTAATATGTTTCGCATGTTCCAACGCAAAGCGAATGAGAAAAAGTAAAAATATTATTTTCTAATTGCTTCCTAATTACACATACCCACGCACGATCGTTTTGCATTAATTTGAATAATTAAAAACTTCTTCTCTTTTTTTTAATAGAAGAAAATGAAGTTTTTAGGTGTGAAAATAAATTTTTTTTTTGTTTTTGTTACAAATTTATTCAATTTTTACTTTTTCTAAATTTTAATAAAATTTACCTTTATTCTTTTCACAATTAGAAGAATTTCAAAAGACAGCAGTTGACATTCAGTACGACATTCCGAAAATATATAAAAAGTAGGTAAAATACGACAATGTAAGACAAAATTTTTTCCTCGCTTAAAATGTACGTGATGCAATTTAAATGCTCGTAAATTCTCACTCGCTTTTTTGCAATTAAAAAATTTTTTTAATATGGAAAGTGAAAATAAGAAAACAAGTTTTTGGACTTTCTTTTTCACTTGCGTAATAATTTGTGCTCTTTTTGCTTCAATTGATTGATTTTATGAGCATGAAAATGTAAATGACTTGAGCAATTATTACAATTTTTTATTTATGAGAAAAAAATCGTAAAAAATATTTTAAAATTCTGAACTGATAAAAATTTTAATAAAACATCAAAATGGCGTTTTAAACTTCAATATTTTATTTCTTAAATTTTCTATATTTTGCAGAAAATGTCAGCAAATAAAAGAAACTTTTTCATTTTGAGTTCAATTTTTCCTTCGCTCGTTTACTCGTTCCTTCATAGAATCCTATTTATATTCATAATATGAAAATTTGTTCATTGTATTTTTTGTATTTTTTCTTTATTTGCAATTCTCATGCATATACAGAAAATGTATGTAAGCAGTAAGCAATGGCATATATAACATAGCATAATATATTCAAGATATCATGGTTACTATTATTATTGACTTTTTTGACATATTAAAAGGAAAAACATTTTTATTAGATATGTTACATTTTTGTGTTAATAATTTACTTAAATTATAACATAGTTAAAGATATTAAACAAAGTAAAAGTTCAAGCTTCAAAATTATAAAAAGAAATTAAAGAATTAAATCACAAATAACCAAAAATACGTTATGACTTTCCATTTACTTGCAGTGCCATGCTAAAAGCATATAAACAGAAGGCGTAACGTATTTTAAGCTACTCTATAATTCTGTAACGTTTTAAGCTAGATGAACTACTAGGGTTTGGCATTATGCAGATAAGAAGAAGAATTTTGCACGTCCTTTTCTTCTTCTTCTTGATTTTTTCCATATAAAAATGAATAAAAAGAAGAAAATTATGCACAAAATTCTTCTTTTTATCCGCAAAATGCCAAACCCTAGTAAATCGCTTAACATAAATTTTTAAAGAAATTGTTTTTTTGCCATATTACACTAAAGAAAACTCTTGATTCGTAGTCAGGAAATACTAATCTTATCCAATAATTGTGAAATTTAGGAAAATCGCCAGTAGCAGACTTTAACTCATCAGCAAACATACAAGAATTCAGAGGCAACCGAAAACATACGAGGCAACCTGGCTGCGCACCTGGGCTGTCGTTTGCCAGCTTTTCAACTCTGCAACAATTTATAGTCAATTCTATAAAAATTCTGCGTCTGATAGAACAAAAGACATCATTCTGCATTATCTGTGGGCTATTTCAATAGCTTTGTTTGCCCAAAAACGAATCCCTGCATACATAAATTTAAAAAATTTTCATTTCCATAAATAAAAATCAAACAAATACGAAAAACACCATTTTAATATCCATAAATCGCATCTGATTCACAATATACATTGAGCGTAATGGAATAAAAAGAAGAAAGTCGATAGAAAAATACAATAATAAACTATTTATATTCGCTCGCATATTGAAAAAGAAAAACGAAGCAGAAAAATATGTAAAAACAGTTCAAAGAGGTAACAATGAGTCTGAATGAATTTTTTTCCCAAATAGTAAACAGATCTCAATATCAATGGAGAGAAAAAAAGAAAATGTGAAGTGAAACAGATGTTTTTGTGAATTGCATCATAGAAGATTGAAAAAGAAAAGTGTCGAGAGAAAAAAACAAATTTTTATAAAATATTCGTGGCGTTTGAGAAGAATGTCTGTCTGAATTGAATTGTTTGGAAATTGATTGAATTTTTTTCTCTCAATTGCTTGTTAAATGTTGATTAAAAAATTATTGAAGCATGTTTTAGGCTTACTATGATTTTATTTACTGAAACTAAAAGAAATTTTGTTTTATAAGCTCAAAAAATTACTTCATTATCAAAATCTGCTTAAGAATTCATAAAACGATTTACTAACATAAATTTCCATCATAATCCAAGCCTAAGAGGCAGTTATTGCATAACTCAAGCTACAAAAACAAGCACATTCTTCACATTCCAGTAGATTAAAGGCACAAGTTTGTTAAATGCAAAACTAAAACTCTGAATAAAGCATGAGAGAAGAAAAAATCAAGATTTAAGGAAAAGAAATAATTTGAGTTGATTTATTGCCGGAAATGTTGGAGTGGAAAAAACTTTATGAACTTTTCACCAATCTTCCTCCTTTTCCTACATTGTAAAGAAATGCAATATGCAGTGAAGTGATCGAATAACAAATCAATATTAAAATTGTAATTGCAGTAAAAAGAACTTTTTCCTATTAGTATAATTGGGGAATTTCTTTTATTTCTAATAAATTTAAAAAATTAAACTATAAGACACAAAAGTCAAGGAAAAGAATTTTCTTACTAATTTATCAAAAGAATTAAATTCCTTTTACGCTCGATCAAATAGAAAATGTGATTAGAAATGATTTACTGTGTTCATGCATGTGCGTCTGTTTTTGAGTCTCTTTGTGCTGTTTTTTTTTTCGATTGATTGTGAGTTTGATAGAGGTTTGAAATAGAAACTTTAAGGATTAGAAAAAGAAATCAAAGAGATTTTTTGATTGATTTGAAATTTGGGTAAGTTTTTGTGAACTTTAGTTTTAATTAATTTCGAAAATTTTCATATTTTGAGAAGTTAATTGATTGAGAAGTTTAAATATTGAATATAGATGGGCAAATTTCGAATTAAATAATGTCCAAAATTTAGAAATATAAAAAATTTTCAACTTTTTTTAAATTAGAAAAGTTGCTTATAATATTTTCTCTAGAAATATGAAAGTGACTAGAAAATGACTTACTTTATTTAAACTTAAGAAATCTTTAGATATTTTTGGATTCATTTGAAATTTCTCTAAAAATTTATTGTTCACGCTTCGTAATTGACAAAAGCTTTCGAAAAATTTCGATATGAAACTTTTAGATGCTGCTTAAATCAAATCCTAAGATCTTCTACAATTTTCCAGATAATTCTACAAATTTTCATTTTGTCGAGGCCTAAAAACCTAAAAGTTTTTTAAATTCTTAAAAACCTGTATTTTATTGAACAAACACTTTCTCTAAATAATTTCAAAATACTTTACAAATTAATGAATAAATTCAAGTCTATGAAAAAAAAAAGTCTAATAAAAATCACAATATATTTTTCTTCCACAACACTTTCACTTCCCAAAAATTCACATCGATTAATTAAAAGTGAGGAAATCACGTTTATTTGGTCAATAATTGACCATAAAAAGAGCGTAAAGATGCGTTTAATGGTCACTTTGTTCCGCAGCAATCGAAATAAATAACCAAATCTGGCACATGTGTTACAACATGAAGTTCAATTATCGTCCCATAGCATGCTATTTCGAGCTGAAAAATGCCTCTTAATAACAAAAGGGCTGTGATAATGTTGCTCACTGAATTGGTAATTTTGTGGTTTTGATTTAAAAAATAAAATGAAAAGAAAAAAAAGTTTTTCTTTAATACAACTCAAATTTCTTTATTTTTAATCTTTTTTAATCCATCATAAATTCTTCTTCATGATTTTTCTATGAGGGTTCACGAAAGAATTTTAATTAGAAATTTTTTCTTATCTCATGATATTTTTAGGTTTTCTTTGCAATATAATACAAAAGAAAAAGAAAAAATAAATAATGAAAGAGCTTTATTTGCTGCTTTAATAACGATTTTAATTTCATTTTGGTTAAAAATTTTGATATTTTTAATATTTTTGAAAATATATAATGAATTTTTAAACAAAGTTCATAAGCTAATAACAATTTTAACTAGAGTTATCGAACTAGCTAATAGCCAAAACCTACTGTACCCACCAGATACTTCCCAAAAAACGGATATTTAACTACTGTATTCAAATACATTTTAGAAAGCTTCAAAGTAAATTTTACAACTCTGATTCCAACCTTAATTTAACAAAATTTTCATTTTAATCTCAATAAAAGATTGATTGAAATATTTCAATTTCACTTTAGATGACCAGATTGGAATTTTTCTTGCATATTTTCAAATTATTCTTAAAATAAATCACAAAAAAGAGAAAGTGAAAAATCGTTGAAAGATTATTGATGGACATGAAAAGCAAACAAGTAAAAA
>JACWBX010001695.1:8752-20721 GCA_014622435.1 Polypedilum pembai | reverse complement strand
CAACTCAAATTTCTTTATTTTTAATCTTTTTTAATCCATCATAAATTCTTCTTCATGATTTTTCTATGAGGGTTCACGAAAGAATTTTAATTAGAAATTTTTTCTTATCTCATGATATTTTTAGGTTTTCTTTGCAATATAATACAAAAGAAAAAGAAAAAATAAATAATGAAAGAGCTTTATTTGCTGCTTTAATAACGATTTTAATAACAATTTTAACTAGAGTTATCGAACTAGCTAATAGCCAAAACCTACTGTACCCACCAGATACTTCCCAAAAAACGGATATTTAACTACTGTATTCAAATACATTTTAGAAAGCTTCAAAGTAAATTTTAAAACTCTGATTCCAACCTTAATTTAACAAAATTTTCATTTTAATTCTTTTTGATATAAACACAAATTTTTCCTCAATAAAAGATTGATTGAAATATTTCAATTTCACTTTAGATGACCAGATTGGAATTTTTCTTGCATATTTTCAAATTATTCTTAAAATAAATCACAAAAAAGAGAAAGTGAAAAATCGTTGAAAGATTATTGATGGACATGAAAAGCAAACAAGTAAAAAATTTTTCACAGACAAGTATTGAAAATAATTCGCTATCAATCACATGAAGCAGCAATCTGTCATAATTGAGCACAAAAGAGGCAAGTTGATCTACAAATTGATTAAAAACACAACAAAAATATTAAAGACTCAAATTTCATCCATTAGTTTGACTCATCTCACTTTCTTATCGATTGCATAATCAGTCATGTAATTTGAGCATCCTACACTTGCTTATTTTGTGTTCTACGCTCACTCATTACCGCTGGGCATCAATTTGTTATTTATTGGAAAGAAGATGAAAAGAGGAAGGCAAAAAGTTGATCAAAATAAGTAATTGAGATGTTGATGAGGAAAAGAATGTTAAAAAGATGAAGAAAAATCGCATGATGATTGGAAAAAAATTTGGCTTAAGGCGTGAATGAAAATCAAGAAGGTGTAGGAAAAAGAAAATTGACAATTGTTGATGAGAATTGGGTCGAGCTTAATTAAAGAAAATTCTTTTCATATTTTTACATTTAAGGATTAAATTGCTGAATTTTTTATCGAATTATTTAAAATTTAATTAAAGATTTCTCGTTTGAATATTCATAATGGTTAAAAGAAAAGATTTGTAATTTTAGATTTCTCAAGTGAAACGCAAAATTAATTTAAGGAAGCTACAATGATGGAGTTCGTGAGATTGCATAAATTTCTTTCCTTTCCATATTAAAGTGTTGTTTAAAAAAAAGAAAAAGATGATAATAAGAAGAAAAAAGATTGATAAAAATGTGAGAAAATTTTTAATGAAGGAAAAAGATGAGATTAACAAAAGAGACGAAAAGTTTTGAAATTTTCAAAAGCGTTCTTTATCTTATTGAAATTCTATTTTTAGGCAGTTTTTGTCATCATTAAATTGTTATTTTATTTTTCTTCAATAATTTTGATATATTTTCAACAAGAAATGCAAATTTAATCACAAAAATGTCTAAAAATCAACATCATCAAATATTTTTGTTATTTTTGATACAAATTTTACAAAACTTTCAATATTAAACTTTATTTTAAGTGTCAAAATTTGAAATCTTTTGATTTTCAAAATACACATAAAAAATCTAAAATATTTAACTTCATTTTACAAAATTTTATGTTAAACTTAACAAAAAGCTAAAATATATTTTCATTTATGTTCTCTATCTGTTACTACTATTTAGTGATATTACCATTACGACACAACCATTTGCTTCACTTCCATAACAACATTAAAACCATACTGAAACTATACTTATTCAGTAAAAGGCTTGAAAAAGAGAAAATTGCTTTCCGAGCACATCGTCTTAAATTTTTTATGAGCTTTCTCTTCGCTCCTTGAGTTTCACACTCTCGTAAAATTTTATGCATAAGAATGGTTAAGGAGAAAGAAAAGCTTTACTGTTGCTCATAACTTTCTATTAGAAACTTCTTTGCTCGCCCTTTTCTCATTATTTTTATAACCAAGCGAAAGTATGAAAGAATTATGGAACGTAAAAAATGATTTTTAGCACATTTTAAATTATTCTTATAGATTTAGTTGAAAAATTTGCTTTGAATTATTAAAATTTATTGAAAAATTTGGAAAAAGGATTTTAGAACTGCAATTTTTTTATTCTTTAAAAATACTAAAGTATTAAAACAAAATCTTTTTGCATTTTAATAGAAGTAAGGCAAAAAGTTATCATAGAAAAATTTACTACAGCAATTGATGATGATGTATAAATGACAAAGTCAATATTTCAATCAACCAGTTTGAAAATTCTCGTTAACTTATCATAGTCGGAAGAAAGATGAAAGGGAAGGAAATAAAAGACGAAGGAGAAAATGTTTGTTTGTTGGATTTGAAAATATGAATTTAATCGAAGAAATTCTAAGAGTTAAGACACACGAAAAGTTAAGAAAATAATTTTTTAAGTTTAAAAATTTTTATAAGCTTAAAATATCAAAAATTTTTAATGTTTTTTTTATATATTTCTTTTAGCATTATACGAAAAATAAGCAAAAGAAAAGATTAAGATATTTTAAGTTACTTGAGGAATCAAAGTCGAACTTTTCTTGCGTTAGTAGTTTTTATGACAATTTCAGATTTGTTAAAGTACTGGTCTGTAGCCAGTAGCCAATATCTTCTGTAGCTAAATGTCTACTGTAGGAAATAGCCAAAAGCTACAAAATAAATTTTACTTTTACAACTCTGGATAATTTTAAAGCATAAGAATATAAAAAGAAACAAAAACTGGAAAATTTCTATAATACAACTTGAGTGTTTTGAAAATAATTTTTAAAACTTTCATTAGTTTTAAATACTTGAAAAAATTTTTTATTTCTTCAAACTTTTTATCTATTTTTTTCGTTTCTACAAAAAAATTTCTTGTAAAATATTTATTTTAATTCCTCCAACCCTTGCGAAGTTAGCCCATTCCATCTTCGGTCGAAGAATATTTCTCCAAATCTTTTCATCATTTCGAAAATTCTTAAATAAAATAAAAAAATCTTTTAATTCTACCATCATCTAAAAAAGTCTTCAGTTATCCCTAACTCGTTCATGAAATGCTTTCACGTTAATAAAAAAAAATACACGTCCATAAATACACTGAATTATCTTAAAAATATGCTTTGCAAATCCCATTTCATTTCAAGTTATCCTTCCGCCCACAAATTCTAGTAAGAGAGAGAGTAAAAAAATATTTTTAGGCTGTGAGAAGATTTGTCTGTTTGTGTAATGTAACGAGAAAAAAACTTTGCAAAAATTTTTATATCAGAGTAGTATTATGTAATGCATAAGCTCACATAGCAATGTTGTAATATCATCATATATGTGTATATGTACACTGAAGGGGTGAAAAAAAAACCAAAAGAAGATTGGAAACTGTATAAGTTCTTTATGGTTTTTAAAGAAGCTTTAAGTTATTTTTGCCATGTTTAAAATGAAGACTTTTTATTGCTGACATTCATAAATCGATGTTTATCAAAGAAATGAAAGGTAAATGAGGTCAGCCTTCAATTTTTACTTCTTTTTCTTTAATTCTTTAATGGAAAATATATGATTACAAAATTTTCTTCATTTCCTCCTTCGCATTAACAATAATGACATAAATGTCAATTGATAGTGAAATATTTTTGACTTTCATTTCCGATTTATTGATTTTATTTCGTAGAAAGGTTTAGATTTGTTTTTGACATATTTTTGAATCTTTGTGAAGTTAGGAAAATTGATTTTTCCGATAAAGTTGTATTTACATCACAGATATAAGAATAAAATATTTTGAAATTTTAAATTTCTTTACTAAAACACAAACAACAGTGCAAATTTTTCAATATCATTTTCTGCTTATTTTTAACTTCATTTATCGTACAGAAAAAAGATTTTTGCCAGGTAGAGTAAAAGTTTTGTCTAATATTAGGACAAAGTATTTTGTTTAATCATCAAAAAGAAATAAAAGAAACCCAAATAGAAAATCACAAAATCTGCCGCTTATTTCCTCTCCAATTCAGTCATAATTTTTTCCTTTTCTTTCTCAATACCTGTCGCATTATTTTGACTATTTTAGGAAACAATTGAAGCTTAGAAAACAATTTCCGATTATCCAGTCATCAAGATTGTCTTCCGGTAATCAAATAGGAAGGAGAAAGATTTTTTTTGTGAACTATGTTTTGGTTGTAATGCAAAATATTAGACTACTTCGTGTTCTTCTGTATTCATAAAAATTTTGTTCTGAAAATAAAAAGTTTTTGTAAGTTTTTTCAAAATTTTAAATAAAATTTTTTGAATTTTAAAAAACCGTTAAAAATTAAAATTTATTAAGTGTTTTTTAAAGTAAAAAATAAGAAAGAATCGAAATTTCTCAAGGAATATTTTCGTAAAGAAATTCTTGAAGCTTCTTTAAATCCTCTTTTAAACCCTGATCGCATCCAAAGTAATCTCACTTAAATTTATGACGCAATAAGGAAGTGTTCGATTGAAAAGACTCTAAAAGCATTCAATATGAAATGCGGTTAGCAGGAAAAAAGGTTTAATTTCAATCTTCCAAATAAAGTTCATCCTTTCACATATTTTCAATCTTCTATGTGTGTGCAAATCAATCCTTTTTCTGACATTCAATCTCATGCGAAAAACACATGTACAAATGTACAAAAAAAAATATTTTTTGTTGTTGTTTGCGTCCATTTCCATCTTATATTACAGAATGGATGTTTTGGGTCAAAGCACATGAATGCCTTCTTGAGATTCTTTCTTCTGATATCAAATTTCTTCTTTTATTTTCTATCGTCTTTTGGTTTGGTTGTTTTTTTCAAAAGAAAATTATGAGATTTCGGAATGGAATTGAGCCGTGATTCTATTTAAGGATTTTTGGGAATGTTTTCGAAAGATTGAAATAGGAAATGAGTTTGGAGAATTTTCATTTTCTTGTTTATATGAAATTATTTTCTATGAAAATATTTGAGAATTTTCCAAGTTTTGAATGAAATTAAAAATTTAGCGTTAAATCAAAGAATTTTTTTTTCTTTATAGCTGAAATTTGAATTTCTAATTATTGTAATATATTGTTGCCTATCAAAGAAGTTTCTATTGCTAAGTATTTTGGAATTGTTGATATTAAAGAACTTTCGTGGTCATGTATGATTACAGTCGTAAATGTAAATTTAAAAAATTTTGATTTATAAAATAATTTTTTTGATTTTATAATCAAATTAGTTCAATTTCGTGTCTAATTTTTTTATAATTTAGAAAAAAATCTTTAATCTCTTCAAAAACTAAAGAAAACTTAAAGCCTAGTTATTATTCCTTTTCATTTGAATTTTTCATCCGTTTTCTCTCATCCAACCTCAATCTTTTCCTCCTGTTTTTCTTTATAAATCTTTGCGAAGTAATTAACACGTAAAAGAGATAAAAAAGCAAAGATAATGAGTGTCCTTTTCTCCTTATATATATCCATACAAAGACGCTGGTGGCTCATAAAAAAAGCTGATGCTAAAGATATAGTAAAGAAAGTCATTCACTCATAGCCTTGTTATCATTAGAAAAAAAATTCTGTCATTATAAATTTTTTTTAGTGTTTAAGAGAAAATTATCGAAAAAATTCTACGCAAAAAGCGCATTTTTATCTTTAATATCAGCATACTTAATTATAATTTTGGTTGTAAGAAAGACAATAAATTTGATTTTAAATTTTAATAAAAAATTATTCTTTGACATCTTTCTTTTACATTTTATGACATTAAATAACTTTTTTTCAGACATTTTGTTTTGCCAAACAAATGGACAAAGTGTAATAATAATAAAGACTTTTTTTCTATACAAAAAGAAAATGTTGAGAAAAACCTTATGCTTCTGACTTGTGAATAGAAAAAGGCGTTAAAAGCATTTAAGGATAAAAGTCACACAAAAATGGACGCCCACAGGCCATCTTCAGCCTCTTTCAATATCTACCCAATCTGTAATCACTTGCTCATCATCATCTAATGCTAGAAGAAAGCGTAAAAGAACGTAATAAAAGCAAGCGACGCGAGTAACACACTCAACATAGTAAGGACGTTTTATTGTTGCCTTCTGGCGTGTCTATTATATGATACGATGTCAATATTGTTTATATTATTGTTTTTGCTGTTACTTAGCATAAAAAAATCGAAGAGAGAAGAAAATGACTTTATGTGACATGTTGTGAAGAAAATTAAAGAAGCTTTTTGTAAAATTTTTAATTTAATTAAATGATTTTTTCCGAGATTATTTTCCAAAATGAATAAATATAAATTTATTTTGTTTCTAGTACGATTTGCACTTTTATTTTTGAAATCTCAAGAATGATAATTTAATTTTCTTTTATAAAACCATTAAAATTATAATAAAAAGGTCGAGCTATAGACTGCTTTGTTCGTAGTATAAAATTTCAAAATAAATATTTTCCTCTTTGTCTTAATACAAAAATCATTCGAGATTTACAGGAATTATTTCGCTCTTAAATTTCTTTTTCTCACATAAAAATTACGTAAGGAAATTAAACTTTTATCATTTCTAAAATTTACAAGATTTTTTTTATCTTACTTAGAGCAGTCAGCAAAAATTTTTGAAGAAATGATTCCACTAAAATAACACGGCGTTTAAAAATTTTCTGTTTTAATAGCACGATATTCTTCAATATTTTTTCATTCAATTTCTTATCAAGTACTTTTTCATTTCTCCATAAAATAATTAAATTTTTTATATTAAAATTTTCTTTCATTCAAAAAAGAAATTTATCATGAAAATTTCTTCATTATTTTTCCATTATTGAATTATGCAAAAGATTTGAATTGATTTGGTGAATAAAAGAGTAGGAAGGAATAATTGATTAAATTTTTTATAAAATATTTTCATAATTTATGAATTGAATAATTTTTTATTTCATCATTAATTTATTTTTTCCTCAGATTATCTACTTAAATAATTGAATGAAAGAAAATTTTTATTAAGATTGAAAGAAGATAAAATTTATTGACATTTTTTAAAGGCCAACTTTTAAGGATTTTTCTTTACAAAACTTGACAAAATTTTTTGTATAGAAAATTGCAAATATATAAAAGAAATTTATTAAAATCATTTCTATTGATTTTCTTCGACATTTTTCAAACTTTTTCCCACTCACCTCATTATCTTTATAACTTTCAACCCTCCTAAACCAATTCCACAATTCACATTTTCTATTGATTCTAAAAACCAACAACAAAGTTGAAAATCTTTTTTTTAATGGCAAAGTATTTTCCCCTTTTTGTTCTTTCCTTTTTTCTATCGATAAAACAAACTTTGGTTTTACTGCTATACGTAAGTAATAGAAAAAAGGGAAAAAAATCAAGAAGGAAATTAAAAATGATTCTTTTAATGTTACAAGTTTTGCTTTTATTTGTTCTGTAGCGAGATAAGGACAATGAAAAAGAAAAGAAAAATAAATTTTTGCTGCTGTAGATTGTGCAAGAGAGAAAAAAAAAGAATCGAAAATAATGAAAAAATGACTTAAAATTGTTTAAATTTGAATGGAACTAACAATTTTAAGCAGCTCTGGTAGTTCACAAGAGAATCATAATAGTGCCCACTATCATTCATGATAAATGTTCTGTCTACAAATTTAGAGTAAAATTAATTGACCATCAATCATCAACAACAAAATCGTGAGGTGATTGACTCTAATGAAAAGTTGTTTCGAATGTCATTGTGTGATAAATGAATATATTATTATACCCAACTAGTTGAGAGTGCTTTTAGCACAAATTCGCTTTACAATAATTTTTCATATGAAATCATGCAATAAATCAGAGTCATAAAACAGACCCTCGCTTGAGCAGTCAAAGTATCTAAACTTTTCAAAGATCTAAAAAAGTGCTGTCATTTGAGATTGAAACTGAAACGCCATCATCCTTTTTTCAGAACAAATTCACTAACTCATAGGCTAGAGTTGTCAAAATATAATCTGCTTTGTAGCTTTAAGCTAAAGTTACTTTTCAAAAAGCAGCCAGTGATTACTATAGCTCTTTGGCTATACTAAACTTTGATTAGTAGCTACGGACCAGTATCTTAACAGTTCTGCTCTAGATCACCAAGACGTTCAACTGCTTTTATGAGAAGAAGTAAATAAGAACTTTTTTTCTGTTAAAAGTGTGAATTACAATTGAAGTCACAGATAGAAATTACCTCACTACAAATTTTCATTAAATAAAAATTTCTATTTATTTTTGAATAAAAATTTCATTTTCATGACCTTCAATTTATTTACCTTCGTCTCATTAGAAATAAAATATTTAAAAGCCTTCGAAAAATCTTTTTATTTTGTTTCACTTTTTATCAATTATTCAAGCATTAAGAAATCTTTTTCTGCTTTTTCACTATGTACGATAAAACTCAATAATTGTGAAGGAATAGACACTAAATGGTTTTGATTAAGGAGCGTAAACTTTATCAAAAAAATGTTGAAAAATCAAAAATTTCGTCAAAAACTATTTTGATACTTTTCATACAAAGAAAAAACTTTTTTCAACGACTTCTCTGTTTTGCTTATCAAGAGTTCTAATCCCTCGATTTTGAAACCTTTTTATGTCATTTTTCATTATTTGTTGTGTCAATTTTCAAAGTGTCCACTCCTAATGAATTATTCAATAATAAAAGGTGAAATGGTACAAAAGCTGGACAAAAGCTGGAGTTTACATTTGACACTTTTGCTTTGTTTTGTGTTTTGATATACATTTTATCGATAAAAAGTAAAATTAAAAAAAGATCATTGTCAACGTAAAAATAGGTGAAAAGAATCATGAAGAATTATTTTGTAAAGAAAAAAATTACAAAATTCGGATTGTATAAAAAATAAAATTGTTCTTAACTTTTAAAATTATCACAATAAATTCTATATTTGTTTTATTTCGAAAATATATAAAAACCCTTGGACAAATAAAATGAAATTTTTTATTATTATTCATCACTTTTTAAATCATCAAAAATAAATAGAAAATATGAAAAATAAACAAACAAATGAAAATAATAAAAAGTAAACGAAAAAATCTTAAGAAATTTCATATGAAATGCCACTTCTAATTCCCTTTTTTCAACAAATGCTTTTCCTTTTCAAGAGTCACTTTCTTACTTTTATTTTTCTTTTATAAAAGATAACAATGTGAAGTGAAAATTCACTGTGTCGAAAATGAGAGGAAGAAAAGTCAGCTCAATGTGGTGTCATAAAGTATGAAAAGATTGAAGAAGAAATTTGATTCTTTCAAGACTTAAATCTAATAAAAGTCAATGAAGTCGATTTTTTACATTGACATCAATATCCTTGTATGATGAGCACATATGTGAATGTGTAAAAGTGCATGAGGAAGAAAAATCTCCAAAATTGATGACTTTGACTTTTTCCGATGTTTTTGTGCTGAACAAGCTGAGATTTTGACATTAAAAGAGACTTAAGAGTGAAAATTATGTGATTTAAAAATTAAATGATGAAGCAAAAAATTGATGATGATGAAATCTTGGTTGTTTTGTAATACTTTGTTAAAAAGTTTTTATTTCTTCTTAACTCATTTCATGTTTGTTTCCAAAGATTTTAAAATAAAATCAAATAATTTTAAAATTAGACAAAATGCAAAAGGAGAAAAAAAAAATCACAACAAAAATTCCTTTGATTGTTTCATATAAAATTTTTGAGTTTCAAATGTTTACTCTGTTTTTGTTATCAAGAATTGTTTCCGTTTGATAAAAACATTTAATGGAAAAATGTTAATCAAGCTTAATTCTCTTCTATGAAAAACAATTTTTAGTTGTAATAAGAACGATATTTACCAGACTCACCCAATGTATAATCCCAGCTAATATCAGAATCATTTTTGTAGACATTTAGCTTTTCAGGCTGTAAAGAAAATAAAAACAAATTAGTCAATTTTATTAAAAATTTACAAAAGTTTTTTTAGGTTTATTTTATATATGTCCATGGATAGCAAAGAAAATCGCCATTTTGTGATAGTTTTTGAAAAATTCATTTGTACTAACTTTTCAATTTGTCTCAACATTAGTTTCTGAAAAAAGTTCATTAAAACTTAATTTTTACATTTCTCCATTTCAAATGAATTTTTCATAAAATTTTCACAAATTAAATTCCACAATTCTAGCAAAATCCATTTCAATTTCATTCCATATGTGAAAATTTTCATCTCACTCATTATTTATTCAATCGTTTCACCATCTTGTGCGGAAATTGTTTCACAAAATGATGCACAAAAATTTCTTGTAAGTTTTTTATTGCTACCACCTCAGAATTTTCTTGCTCGCTTTCTGCTTCGTATGCGAAGATTATTAAAATTTTATAAATTTCTTTTCTTCGTTCCTTAATTTTTAATGGAAAATTTAAATATTGCCCAAAAGATTCATTCATGAATGTGCCTTGAAGTGAATGTTTTTTATAAATGAAATTCACAAACAAATATTTGCCTTAATTTCCCAAGTTAAAAGCCAAAACCGACTGTTGCTTTTCATTTTTGATTAAATTGAAATTTTTTTATCTTTTAGAGTCAGCACATCATTCATATGTAATACTTTAATCTTTTCTCATCCGTCACAGATTCTTTCTTCAACTATTTAAATATTCATCATATAAAATTCATGACACTTATGCTTACAGCTTTATCTTGCTTCCTTTTTCCTCACTCGTTTGTTCAGACAAGATTTTAGAATGAAATTTTGTGCATATGAAATTTCAAGGAAAGATAAAATATTCAGAAAAACTTTTTTGGATGGACTGATTGTTTTTTTTTTTTTTGCTGAAAACTTTCTTTTTATTTTGAAAATTTTATTAAAAAAATCCATTTTGTTGCAAATTTGAGAAATTTAAGAAGAAAATTAAGTTTACTTTAGAGCTACAAAATATTGCATTTTTGTATAAAACACTACACTACAGTCCTTGAAGTTAGCCTAACTGATTTACGGGCGAATTTGACCATCAGCAAAAGTTTTACGTACGTTTTATTGATCGAAATATCGAATGAAATCATCTATTCAAATTTTAGCCCAAGTATCGGACGACAGAAAATTCCTTGTAATTCAAGTAGATTTTTACTCATGACCAATCAACAATGAGTTCTGAGCTGCCTTGGCGAGTCAGTAGTAAGACACTGGCCTAGAAAACTGATGGTTCTGGATTCGAATTCCGAGGTGGAAGCCTTGAGGATTCTAAAGTTTCAAGTATTTTTTTCGCGCAAAAGTTACTAATATCTGCTGTCTTCACTAATCGTATCGTTGTGTGACAGAATACGTTTCAAATTGAAGCAGTTATCAAATCTTGAGCTTCTTAATCTAACCGCTGCGAATGTTGAGAGTTGAAAGAAAAAAACTAGGAATATGTTCAGGCGCATTCAACTATGACCTGTTGCGTTATAGTCAAATTCAAACAGTAGAAGACTTATATAAAATCTATAGAAAGCTATAAAACTCAAGTAATCGTCTTGTCATCAATCACATAAACGCCCTACGCTTTACAGTGGAATAACAGGAAAACATCATCGTCAAATTAAAACTAGATTTGTTTGAAACTACTGGAAACTTTTAAAAATTCCTTCAAAAATGTTCGATATTTACTTTTATTTTTTTATGAAAGTATTATACCATAACCACTAAAAATAACACAAGAAACTAAATAAAATCTATAAATATTTCAATGATATTCAAGAAAACGCAAAACAAAAGAACACTAAACCTTTAGAAAAAAATTCTTTTCACTTCTAATGCATCTTTTCATCATTCTCTTTTTCTTTCCTTCCTTTTTTCATTTAACATATCTTTTCATTTATTCACAAAAGGAAGAAGCAGAAAAGAAGGATATCATACGCCAACAGACAACCAACTCATTTCTCATTCTTTTTATAGCTAAAAAAATTAATGCATTCGTCTGATAAAAAGCAA
>JACWBX010001694.1:43716-57365 GCA_014622435.1 Polypedilum pembai | reverse complement strand
GACGAATACTAGAACTACAATTGATGGAATACTCCGACGAATCGAAAATTATAATGCTGAAGTTTTTATTTACGAGTCTAATGCATCTCATCATAAGCCATTAGTAATTCGAATTCATGAACTTTAAATATAAAGTAATTTTTTCAGGCCACTCTGAACTAATAAAACAAATTAAATTCATAAACGATTCTTTTATTTTGTAATCGGCAATGTCACTGATCTGGGCGTTAAAAATGCGCTAAAGTCAACTGATCCGGGCAAGTGACTTTCATCAATTTTTAAATTGATTAAAACATATTTTTAATACTGTAAGGTGTTTACGTTGCGAAGCTTAAAAGATAAGAAAATTTTTGGATTTTTTTAATACACATGTGATGAATGAACAATTCTTTTTTGCCTTAACATTAATAAGAATCACTTGAAATGTAGATCATGTCATAATATCATGTCATGATAGGATTTAAAAAGAAAAAATGCAAGTTGAGTTGAAACTTTCAGTCAACTGCACATATAAATGACTTACCATTTGAAAGAACATTATCTCACTTTATTTATGAATTCCTGCGACTGCTTAAGGGATAACTGCTCGCTTTAGTGGTCTTAAGCGTTTTTAATATTATGATAAGCTGACATTATTACAAAACAACCTTTCTTACTCGTCTCAAATGTGTAAATTGAGACGGAATTTCCTCTTGACAATAAATTAAATGTTGGACGTATGAGGTGAAGGAAACTTTTTGGTATTTTTGGTTTTTCTTCAACATGCGACATTTTTACAATGAATTCATGAGAGAAAAAAGTCAAAAATGAATTATGATCATGAGATAATTTTTTTTTTCAACATTTTTATGACATTTGAAATTTAAATTTAAAAAACCGTTATAAGCGGAGTAAAATGAAATTAAATCAGAATGTAAATTTGCAAGATCTTTGAACTCTTTATTGAAAACTTCTGTTCGAAATAAAAAAAAGAGAGTCACAGACACAAAGTATTGCCTCCAATTCAAGAAGTGTGTACAGAAAAAGTTGAGCCACATTCTTTTACTGCAATCTTTTTTTTCACTTCTTTCTCGTTCGCATTCATTTTAAGAAGAGAAAAAAATAGCACATTAGGCATGGGAACATTTCATTTCATTACAATTATATAGTGTGGAAAAATAAATGCGTAATTTATTTAAATATTATTTAATATTAAACTTTTTTTATTTATTTTGTTCATTTTTTCGTGTGTAAGGAGTTAAAAAATAATTTTTCATTGTATGCTTTTCGCTGTGAAGCGAGAGTAAAAAACAATAATAAGAGTGCAGAGATAGATAGAGTCGGAGAAGCGAGCAACGAATAAAAAAAAAATGGTTGTTGCGGCACGTCATCAGCAATGGAATGCGATAAAACGTTTTATTTGTTGTTTTTGTTATGCTTTATATTTTCATTTTGTATAAGCAAATCCACATGACGAAGTTCAGCTCAATTTCTTCTTAACAATAGCCATTCGCACGTTGCTCTCTCATTCTTTCTCTCATTCACTCCATCTGCATGCTCTTTTTTATGGATGACAGACATTCCATTCGTCGTTCATTAATGCATGGCAGATACTTAATTTTAATTTGAAATTCATCTTTATTTAAGTATACATGACATATGATGATCATGATGATGAGTATGGAATTCCATGATCATCATCATCAATATATTAAATATATAAAGCACATTGTGCCTCTTCGACATTCTTTCTCTACTCACACATGAAGAAATAATTCAAAGAGAAAGAAAGAAATCACAGTTTATGTGTGTATATGTGTGTATGCTGAGATATTTTTTGTGTATATAAAAAAATTTTACAGTTCATTTACTTTTTGTTTGGAAAAAGCTAAAAGAACGATATAAAAACACTGAAATTCTTTCATTTCTTCTTCTTCTTCATCATCGCCTTCTTCGTCTCTTTCACTTATCTGAATCAGGTATGATGGCGGGGAAGAATTTTTCTTTTTTTTCTTTATTCCAATGCAATAGAGTTTAAAAAATATGTAATAACAAAATTTAATTTTACTTTTTGTTTTATTGATACACTTTTTGTCTATAACTCAATTAAGCGTCATTAAATTCCTACTTTATGACCTCACTCATTGTTCTAGATTTCTTTATTGTTTTTCTTTAAAAAGAGAGTAAATTTCTTATTTACAATGTGTAAATTACATTCGATTAAACCTTTTTATCTCTTACTCACAACACAATTTCATAATCATTTAGAAGGCAATTTATCAATAAATTTTTTCACAACTTATGAATATTACCAAATTAAATTCTTTGGCGGTGTTTAAATAATTTATTAAAGTGCAAAAATCATAAATTCATCTAATTTTATTTCCAATTAATTTTTTCTAGATACACAAAGCCAGAAACATTCGCCGATTGTATTGGTAATGAGCTTCCATTGGGTTGGGAAGAAGCGTATGATCCACAAATCGGCATCTTCTATATCAATCACAATAATCAGTGCACACAGCTCGAAGATCCACGACTAGAATGGAAGGCAATGCAAGAACAAATGCTACGCGAGTATATGTCTTCTGCAGAAGAGCAGCTAGAAGCCAAGAAGGAAATTTACGATATAAAACAGCAGAGATTACTGCTAGCACAAGATGAGTACAATCATTTGAATGCATTGGCTACAAGCCGAACGAGTTTATGTTCATCAGCAAGCTCTTGCAGCACCAAATTTGATCCGGAACTTCTTCGTGCTGATCTTGCATTAGCCAAGGAACGTGTTTATCGATTACGCACAGAAATGGATCGAATACAACATGAAATGTCGTACACAAAGAAAGGTGTTGAAACGCTGCATAATGTTGAACAGAAACTTAACAATCATCACAATGGTTGCTACAGTGTCAATGAAGCGCAAGCGATAATGGAAGAAGTAAAGAAAATTCAAAAATCGCTTTTGTTGGGTGAACGAGAAAAGAAAGAACTCATGCATAGTCTGGCACAAGTGAAAGAAGACCTGACGAGACTGCAGCTGAGACAAGAAAGCCCTGATGCAAGTACTTTCAATCTCAATGATCGAGTGTCGGCTGCTTCACAAACAGACATCTGTTTAGATGCATTTCCAATTGGATCACGAGAAATGGCAAAGCTACGTATCAAATATGATGAATATCGTAAGAAAGTTAAGGATATTCAAGAGAAATTGGCATCAATGGAAGAAAGAATTAGACCTGGTGAACTCGAGTCAGATCAAGATCGTTTGTTGTTGTTCCAAGAGAAGAAACAATTACTGCTTGAATATAGAAGCATTTCACCACGTTCACGTACAGAGGAAGAAATGATTAAAATAAAGGAATTGTGCAAAAAACTCGAGTCAGACTTAAACAATGCATATGAAGAATCAAATCAGTGTATCGCGAATCGGCTGAAATTACACGAAGAAAAGCAGATGCTACTTCAAGAACTACTTGATGCATTGCGTGAAGTGACACATCTTGAAAATCAATTAAAATCTGTCTCAGCTAGCACATTATCAATTAGCAGCAGTGGATCAAGTCTTGGTTCGTTATCAACAGCAAGTAGTAAAGGGTCATTAAGTGGTATAAGCTTTACTGGTAAGGTTTTTTTTGGAAAATTGTTATAAAATTTTATCTTAAAATATTTTTCTTAATTTTTAATAGACATTTATGGTGATCCATTGATGACAGATCCGAGAATTGACATGGTCGATCTCTCGAGACAAATTCAATATTTCCTACCACCATCAGCTAGTGACATTTCTTTGTCATCACGTAGTAGTCTCTCTACAGCAAATGAAACACCTCCCGCTTCTCCACTTAAGCCTGGAGAACCGATGTATGAAAATGCTCAAGAAGCTTTAGCTGCTGCATTTCTTGAAGCTTTGCCATCGACTTCGCAGCAACTTGCTGATTACACTCGTCTTAATCAGCATTTAGGAGAGTTTGCAAAACAAAAACCATTGTCACCAATTTATGAGAAAGCATTGCTTGATGTTCCACAATCGGCTCTAAGTCGATCATCATCAGCATCAAATACAGTATCAGCAGCAGTAAGTGATGAGTCAGTGGCTGGTGATAGTGGAGTTTTTGAGGCATCACGTGCATCAACTCAGATGAAAGAATCAGCACAAATTCAAGTGACACTTAAATATTTAACTGATGAGAGTGCACTGCTTATTACACTCGAGAGAGCGCGCAATCTTATGGTTCTTGGTCTTCCTTCAGGTTGTCAATTGTACATTAAAGCAATTTTACTTCCAAGCGCATCAGGCAGTGCAGTTGTTTTGCGCACAAAAACATTCAATGATTTCGTTAAGCCAATCTTTGGCGCGAGCGTGCAAATTCCAATTGCGCTTAATAAAGTCTACACGAAATCTCTGCAGATTAAGATAATGATGTTGCTTAGTCAAAAAGAGGATTGGGTGGTAAGTTTTTACTACATTAAGCTTGTTGTTTGTTTAAGTTTCTAATCTCTTTCTTTCTTGTGACCTCAGGGAAGCGCTCAAATAAGCTTAGCAGAATTCAGTACGCAGCAAGATGGAAACAGCAGATGGTATAATATAATTAGTCGTGAAAACATGAACGAGACAGAAGTAGATGAGAATTTAATTGCTACGAAGGAAGAATCTTCTGATGAGTCAACTATCATTTCGTCACAGACATCAACGTTAACGAGAAATCAAGGTAAGAAAACTGCGAGTTTTTTCTCTTTTTAAAAATAGTCACTAAATGATTTATGATTTTTTATAGGTCATGATGAAATGCAACAAGCAGTGTTAGCAATGAATCTTCAAGAACTTAGCTTATGCAGTGATGATGAAGAGAGCGATGAAGAAGAAGGCAATGATGAGGCATGTGGTGGAAATTTAGAAGAAGCATATGATGATGGTAAATTAAAAGACACAAAAATTATTTTACAAAATATTTTAATGAATTTTTTTTCTCATAGACTCAACAGCTCAAATGCTAGAAACATATATGAACGAAGTACAAAATTACAGTAATGTGGTGAATGTGGAAACAGTAGATGCTCAAACAAATACTGAACTCTTGCCGGATTATCAGCAACGCAATTTGATGCTTAGATTAAGAGATCGAACATCAGCTTCCACCACATCGTTGCGTGATCCCAAAATTTACCCCATAGAGGATCGCAGTACTTTGGTGAATGTGAAACGATCACAAACTTTTTCGCCAAGTGCTGCTTGCAACAAGTCGCGATACATTTGTCGACGAAGTGATAGTGATAGTGCAATGCATTTCAATATAACAGCTGCAGTAGCTGCTCAGCCTCAGCCAGTTCATTTCAGACGTGGTGCTGTCGAGAGACGATCACTGAGATATCATGGAAAAGTCACTCGTCTTCTCTCAACAAGTAAGTTAAACTTTGAATAGAATTTTTTTTGAACTTTCTAAATTTTATTCGTTTGTTTTCTATAGAAGTAAATCCTGGTGGACTTCCTCCAAGAACTAGTTTAGATTTAGAACTTGACTTGAAAGCTCAACAAACTCGTCTCGAGTCGCTCAATGATGAAATTACAAAGCTCAGAGAGCTAAAGCAACGTTTAGAACAAGCTCGCGATGCTAATGATGTGCAAATTGCAAATTGGGCATTAGAGAATGAAGAATTCAAGTCATTGGTCAATGGTTGTGGAGTAAACTCAGAAGAGGATAAACGAGTGCAAAAACTTCTTCGTAAAACATCTAAAGAGATTTACAAATTGCGCAAGGCAAAAGTTGATAGAACGAAACCAGATATGATTTCTTTCAAGTGAGTTTTAGATTCAAAATTAAATTATAAACAATTTCTTCAAAAAATTTATATTTTGCAGAGAAAAAATGGCATTTTTCACACGACGTGGAGCCTCATCAGTACCTGAAATTGAAATTCCATCAAACTCGACAAATCACAGCGATAGAGAAATTACTGAAGAGGAGGCAAAAAAGTACAGCTTTTTATTGGACAGAGATGGCGTAGAAGTCTGAATATAAATCACACCAAATTTCCATTCAAACACATAGCTTGTGCAATATAATGAGAGAATTTTGTTGTTTCTTGCGTTAGCAAAAAATTATTTATCTGCTCGCCATCAAAACAACTTTTTTGAGAGCATCATTATTAACAAAAATAGTTCAAATCAATCTTTAAATATCGATCAATTTGTTAAAATTAATATACACACTGCCTTAATAAGAGAAAATGAAGAATTAATCCTCCTTGTTAAAATTCATTTCACTCTCTTACTCGCGTGGAGTAATTAAAAAGTATGAAATATGTGCCTTCTTAAAACATGAAAATTTTACGCTATAATGAAGTAAACGTATCTAATAATGTTTAAGATCTGATTATTACTGAATGTAGAGGAAGCAGAAAAAAATTATTTTTGTACAAGATGATGTTAGAACCTTTGCCTTGCTTTTATGAAAAACTAAAGTGTCTTTATCTAAATTAAGAAGAAAAAAAGTGAAAAATTTGTAAAAAGTTTTTTTAAAATTGTAATTTAAGTTATTATTTTAGTTATGAGAAGTGAAATGAGCGATACAAATTAACTTAATTAGTCCCTAAGCCAGATGATGATAAAAAATTAATAAAACAATTATTTATTAAAGTTTCTTTTTGCGACCGTCTAGGAGAAGATATTTGTATGTATGTAAATGTATGTTAGCGATTACTTTCAATAAGTAAACTTTTTCTTGTGTAAAAAGAGCAGATTAATTAGATAGTGCTGTATATGTGTCATATTTTAAATTATAAAGATGTTTTTATAGAAAGTGAAAAAAAAAGAATAAAAAAATTTATCTCAATTCAAGAAAATTTCATAGTGCTTTTATTAAGTTTCTCAAATTGTTCAGTTTACAAGCAGAAGTTTTTCGAAATTTGAACGCTCGTGCTCGCCACGATTTAAAATTTGTTGTTTCAAATCATCACTAACTGAAATATTGCATCGTTTCAAATTTTGGAATAAATTCTCCTTAAATATTTCTCTATTAGAGTCGTTGATATCCAAAAAGTATGCATTAAGTTCTTTCAATTGCAAACAATTTTTGTCAATTTCACACAAATCTTCATAGCTGAGAGCGTAAACTTCGATAAATTCAACCTTGGGCACAGCCTTGAACAGTGTTGATGACAGATTCTTATGATTGTTAACATCTTGAAGATTCAAGTGTTTGATTTTGTTGTTACATGGCAATGTCACTTCATTCCAATCGATGTTCTTGTCAGCATGCGCTAATTCATAAAGACGCAATTTCTCCAAACATGGCATCTTAAAAACTAGCTGCAATGAAGCAATACCAATCCAAACATCAAACTCGAGCACACGCAAAGTGTCAAAACTTTTCTCTAGAAAACTATGCAGACCAAACTTTTGTTGGTCAAAATTATAATAACCAAAATCACAGATTTCAAACTGTTCAAGTTTAAATTGAGAATCCTCAGCAAGTTGCTTAAAAACTTCATCAACAGGTGCTTTTCGTGAAAGTTGCATTATTGAGAACCTTTTTAAATTCTTGCACTTAATCAACAATGGATGCATGAGAATTTCGGGAACTGCTTTCAATTGCAAGTACCGTAGTTTGTTCAAATTTTCAATATTTTTGATCTCATTTGGATTTATGTCTTCAAACATTAGATCGTCAAGCGTTAGTTCTTCCAAATTGGTCAATATTTTAAAAATTCTATTGAATTCTTCTGTTGTGAGCAAGCAATTTTTAAGTGAAAGCGATCTCAATTCATTAAATTTGGTAATCACACTAAAAATGTTTTTATAAAATCGATGATTTAAATTAAATTCTAAATTGTGATATCTTCGGTCACTTTTTTCCACAATTTGACTTTTGCACACAAGCAAATCTTTTGTTACTTTTAACTTGATTCTTCGTCGAAATGTAAATGACTCATTTGTAGCTTTATAGTACGCAGAATTGACCAAACTTACATTCAAAATGTCATCAACACGTAAGTGGTTAAGAATTAATTCGAATATATGAGGTGCGTAAGAAAAGTACTCCAATGGATCCATTTTTGTTTTGTTTTGTGTTTTTGTAAATTTGTGAAATTCACCAATATTAGATTTGAAGTGGCGAAATTTCTGTTGACCCGTGTGAAGCACACCCTATGGGTGGAAATGTAGCCAAAATGGCCTTTTAAAAGGCTAGATTTGAGCCTAATGCTCGAAAAAATTTTAACTTTTATTCTTCAAAATGTTTACAAACAAAATAGAATAAAATGAACTTGAAAAATTAATGAACGAAAAAATTTAGTGGGTAAATAGCTACACCAAGTTTATTAAGTGTCATAAACTCATTTTATTTTATTTGTTAATAGTTTATAAATGAATTGTGAATTAGAAATTTCTTTATTGCTTTAATTTCACAAGATGTCAGATTTTTAAAAATAATTTAAATTCAATATCAATGTGTAATCCCTGCACTGAAAGGGGTCACAAACTTTTGTAAATAAAGTCACGATGATTTGTTGAAAAAAAAATAACATGAAAATTCTGCAGTAGTCATTTCAAGATTTGTGCAATAATTCAATATTACATTCCAAATTGTGATAGTGAAATAAGAAGTTTACTCAATTGGTAATTAGAAAATAATAGATATCAACAAATTTCTAACACAAAAGTGTGAAAAAGAAGTAATTGCTTCCTAGTTTAAGAAATTTAAAAGTAAAGAATGTCAAGGATAGATCAGTCTTTTGACCTTATTTGAAAAGATTAAAATATTTTGATATCAATCATCACTTAATAATAAAATAACAAAAACATTTCATATAGTTGACGCTACAAATTTCATCACTGATCGTGAGAAAAATAAAGTAGCTGAGTCATTAGTTGCGTAAATCATCATGCAATAATAAACCTACGTCAATTTATCTCATATCATTTTGCTCGCGTGCAAAATTTCTTTTTTTCTTCATCACACAAAGAACGATTGAAATGAGAGCAACTGTCTAAAGGAACATTTAAATCCCACGCTTTGAATAGTTAAATTAAATGTGACGCTTATAAAAATATTTATCCTCTTAATTCGGTCCTCAGCAACATTTTGACTTCATACTTCATATGCATTTAATGAGAAGAAATGAAGCCTAAAACCGAACTGTGATTTTCCTTTCATAGGAGCACAGTAAAAATATGCAAGCGAGTGAGGAAAATGAAAGAAAAACTAGAGGTGTTTCACTGGTCGAAGTCGAAGAGAAAAAATCTAAATAATCGTTCAGAGGAAAAACTTTTCAGTTGAATTTAAACATTGAGCAAAGTAGGTTTGAAATAAAACAGAAGAGGAATTTCTCAACTATTTTTTCCTGCAAAAATTATTTTATTCGACTCTCTAATAAATTATTGAAGGTATTTTTGTTTGCTGTGAATTTAAAGTTTTGTGGAAGAACGATTGTGATAAAAACAACTGAAAAGTTAACAATACAAATTTTTTTGTGTTGAAGGTTAGTGAAAATAGAGTGAAATCTGGAAATGTTTGTTCCTTAATCAAAGATCATCATAGATTTTATTTGTGAATTTGTTTTAAAATATCTAAATCGTTACAATTGATTTAAATCTAATTAAATTTAAATGAAAATAGAATGTCATTAAACTTTCTAATTTTTCTCAAAACAATTGACAACAAAAAATACGGAAAAAATCATTAGACTTATTGTTGTATGTGACATAAAAATTATGTGCCAAAGTTGTCAAATGAAAAAGCTTAAAATAGAAAATTTAGAGGTGAAAAAGATGCTTGCTTAAATTACTCTAATGACTAAACGTGAAATAATGAGTCATTATTGTCTGATTGTTGTGAAAATTTTTGAAAAATAAATCCAATTATTTTATCTTTAAAGTGAGCCAAAAGGTGTTACCTCACCTTGATTTCGTCTTTCATTTCTCAATTATATGCAGTAGCAAACATAAAAGCGAGAGACAATTTTATTAATGACAATTTTTAGTGCCAATGCATGCATTCTTATTCTCCCAGTGAAGAACTCTGAGTGTTTCAAAAAATCACAATTAATTTTGATTTCTTAATGCAAAAAATTTTAATTAAAATAACTCAATCAATCTATTAGCACCCCAAATACACTTGTATAATTTTAAAATAAATAAAAAGAGTATACTTCATACTAGAGAAAGAAATCAGGTGAAAAATCATTTTTCTTTGCTTACATAATGTTGAAGTGTATACATAAATTTTATTTATAGTTTTACTGCGTTTATTACAATTTTTACCTGACTGACCTATTCCTTAATGTTATAATAATTATGATCTTTACACAAATCTTACGAAAGTGGATTGACCTTGATGTTTCTCTTTGTTTAACCATAAATAAACTCAGTAATTTTTTTCTTCTGTTTACTTTAGAGAAAGAGAAAAAAGAAAGCGGCAAATATGGATGATTTTGGCAGTCATAGCGTCGAATTGTATATCTATGATATGACGCAAGGAATGGCGAGCATGATGTCACCGCTGCTTTTAGGTAGGCGATAAAATTTCCTTTATATTTAGTTTATATTTTCTCCACAAATTCCATACTCCACGCAGGTCGTCAAATCGATGGTGTGTGGCACACAGCAGTCGTTGTGTTTGGACGCGAATATTTCTTTGGTAGTCAAGGAATCACATCATGTTCACCGGTAAGTCTAGAGTCCTTCAAATTAGATGATAAGTGAACAACCTTGAATTTTCTTTCTTAATTTTTTCCACGCGGTGGTGAATGAAATGTCATTGAAATGATGATGATGGACGGTTTGCTTCCTATGTACACAAAATAATTTTCGAATCGTCATTACTTATTTTTTAATATACAAAGAATATCTTTTGATACTCTTTGTGTGAAAATGTTAACGACCCACTCAAAGAGACAAGTAAAAATTTTGTTTTTTGATGAAAATTCAAAGAGAAAAATTTTCGTTTTCCTTATTGCGAGTAATGAAAATGGCTTATTATTGTCTGATGAACATGAGAGAACAAAAAAACAACGTTACCGATACATTCTTTGGCAATTAAAAATCACATTTGCGAGAGTTACATTTTTAATGAACTTTATTGTTTGAGAGTAAAACAGCTGATTGGTTTTATGATGAATGATCATTAAAGATTTTAAACAATTCTCTTAATTACTAAATGAGATGAAATTTTATTACTGACCTAAATTATCGTTCGTTTAACATACTTCAAGTTTCATAAAAATTATTATTTCAATAATTTTCCAATTAAAACGTAAAAAGCTTGTAATGAAATTCTTCATTATATTAGTGATCATTACAAAAGTTCTAAATCATTTAACGTTAATTTTACTATCATTTCTATCAATTTTCTTATTCATTTTTATTTGACTTTTGTGTTTGAGAAATTTTAAGCTTTTAAGGAAGATTCTATTCAATTTATATGATAAGATTTTGATTTACATAACATTTGCAGTTGGTGGTAATAAGAATTTAATTGAAACTAAAAGTGAATAAGTAAGTTAAAATTTGAGGTTCGAAAAGGTTCAAAACAATAGTCATTAAACTTTGATACTTTATTTAAAGAGCTGTACAAATCTGTATAAGACTAAAGTTTGAAACTAACAAAACGTTTTAAAACTCTTGAGCTTACGTTCGAATTTCAACTTTACAACTACGTATTCATTTTTAAAAATTGCTTTTACCTCACAAATATTTTAATAGAATGTAACAGTAGCAGTGAAATTCTTCACAATATTTGTGATGATAGAAAAAAAATTCTTACCACCGAAAGGAAAGCTTGAATTGAAAGAATTTCCGTTCTCGATGTCAATTTTTCTTGTGGTTATCTCAACAGCATAATTTGATGCACAGCTTAAGCTTGTTTGATAAGAATTCTTCCAGTTAGCGTAACATGGTCCCAAAGTTAAGTTTACTGTTGGCCAGTTGGATCCATAGATTGAATATATATTGGGATTGTCAGGAATGCAAGAATTAAAATTTGTTTCACTTGTATGAAGCATTACATTGGTAGACATCATTCCGACACGATTGACAAAAATATTAGAAATAAACTGTGGATTGATTGAGTTGATGGGATTGTAATAAAATTGAAGCATTTGCGATATTGAAGTTAAACTTGAACCTGTAAAGTCAAAAGCTGGCAAATTGATGATGCTGTTATTCATCAAATTAATGCCCATCAAACTAGGAAGATTTTTGAAGGTGTCAGCATGAATTTCTGAAATTTGGTTGTTACTAAGGTCGATGTAGTTGATAACTGGTGTGTTTTTGAAAAGAGTTGGTGGAATGCATGTAAATCTATTGTTGTTTGCATAAAGATAATTCACAAATGTCAATCCTTTAAATGCATCAGCGTCAATAAATTTAATATTGTTAAATGATATTTGAAGTGATGTAACATTAATGCAAGTTGAAGCAAAATTTGCTGGCAGCGTTGGAAAATCATTGTTGCTAATAGAAATTGAAAATAAATTTCCACAATTTACAAATGCATTAGAAACAACATTTGTGAGTTTAACGTTTGTTAAAGAAATGCTATTGAGTTTTGGAAAGGTACTAAAAAGTTTTGTTGGGACGAAATTTAAAACGTTTGGACCATCAAAAGATAAAGATGTCGTCATTGAATCGGAATAATTTGCTGGTTGTCCAGCGATAGTAATAATTTCATTAGCTGAAGTCACTGGAGTAATTGAAGAAACAGTACATGGTGGAGTGCTTGATTTGCAAGTTAAAGTTGCTGAATAAACTGAAATTATTTGAAGAATTGCTATGATAGCAATTTCGAGCCTGTAAGAGAAAAATTTAGTAATATTTTTTTAAAAACTCAGAATTTTAAAATTTTTCAACTTACAATAAATTTTTCATGATTTCGTTCCTTCACTTTAACTCAGCATCAGCTCAAAAATCTTTTTAAATCTTTTCTGTTGAGATTTCAACTTTTTATACTGTTTGATAAGTAAAATAAACGTATAAACTTAAATGTCATAAAATTTATTACGAATTACGCTTTTTTGCAAACAAATTATAAAAAAATATGTAAACGCAAGATTTTCTTCTTTGACTTAATCTAATCTAAAATAATTTCAGGAGAAACTGTTATATTTTTTAATACTTTGATCACGTGATAACAATAACTTCATATTTTACTTCTGTTCTTTTATTTTTTTGACAAACTTAATGACAAGATTTTTAAATTTTAATTAATGGTAATGCATTAGCATTATAATGCTTGCAATATTGTTTTTCAACAAATTTGTTTTGATGGTGAAAATCTTTTCCACCTAATGGCCAATTTTCATCAAATTTTTTAAATTAGTAAAAATATGATATTTAACAAAATTTTCTGCAGCATTTTTTATAGATAAGAATTTCTGATATACAGCTTACTTAGCAATGTTTTTATAACTAGTATGCTTTTTCTTTGCACGAAAAGAACAACATGACTCGCATGAGGAGATAACAATAAATATAAACACCTAAATTTATTTAGCAAGGTTTTCTCCAGTTTGAATAGTATGTATCATAAATGATACTTTAAAAAGAATTTGCAAAAATATTCGAAATTTTCATTTAAAAGAAGAATAAGAGTAGATAGAAAAGAAAAACTTGTTGCACATCCATATCAAAAGAAAGAAAAAAAGAAAAATACTATTTTTATTTTCACCATAAAAAT
>JACWBX010001694.1:27620-43696 GCA_014622435.1 Polypedilum pembai | reverse complement strand
GATGGTGAAAATCTTTTCCACCTAATGGCCAATTTTCATCAAATTTTTTAAATTAGTAAAAATATGATATTTAACAAAATTTTCTGCAGCATTTTTTATAGATAAGAATTTCTGATATACAGCTTACTTAGCAATGTTTTTATAACTACCGTCTTCCCTCGAAAATAAGAGACGCTTCTTGTATTCGAATTTGACAAAATTTAGAATTTAAAAAAATAATGTAATTTTTTCTCTAATACAAGAGACTCTTAATATAAGAGACACTTTTGAAAAATATGTTAAATTTTTTTTTTATTATTTTTTATTTATCTTATTTTTAGTGTAAAGAATGATTATAATGGACTACAGTATAATAATTAATGGTACATCCAAGAAAAAGTTTTAAGATATATGTTTCAAAATATAATTATTATAACAATACATAAAATTGTAACAAGACAGAATCTAAAAATTGTAATTTGTTTAAAATTTCTGAGTTTTTTTCGAACAAAAGAGACGTCTCTTGTATTCGAATAAAAGAAACGGAGTTTCTTCTATTTGAATACAAGAGGCGTCTCTTATTTTCGAGGGAAGACGGTAGTATGCTTTTTCTTTGCACGGAAACAACATGACTTGCATGAGGAGATAACAAAAAATATAAACACCTAAATTTATTTAGCAAGATTTTCTCCAGTTTGAATAGTATGTATCATAAATGATACTTTAAAAAGAATTTGCAAAAATATTCGAAATTTTCATTTAAAAGAAGAATAAGAGTAGATAGAAAAGAAAAACTTGTTGCACATCCATATCAAAAGAAAGAAAAAAAGAAAAATACTATTTTTATTTTCACCATAAAAATAGCTTCACTTAGTAATTGAATCAATAAATGTGTAGAAATCACGTTTATTCAAAATAATAATAAAAATAAATAAAATCGTTCATTTCTCTTTCTTTGTATCAAATTTAACGAAATGATGATTAAGTGTTGCTAAAATTAAATGAAAAAGGTGAAAATGTTGTTTTTTTCTTTAGTAAAATAAAAATAAGATCGCAATATAATTCAGACCACGCGAATGTTTTTCTCATTCCGACTTTTAAAATGGAAAATCATTTTCTTCTCTCGCAGCAACAGTGAGAGAGCTAATGTGTGCATTTTCATGTCGTTTCTCTCTCATTTTTTCTACTCTTCACGGAAGACGAGTGCTATTTTTACACGAGAAGAATTTTCATTTCCACACACACCAAACACTTGATCTCACGATTCACCAGTCTATGTCGGTAAATTTGACGCGATCTACGCGCAATTAAGTAGCGAGAATTGTAATTTTATCATACGAGACTTGTCTACCGGCAAATACAAGAAGAATGTGATCGCCGTCGCGCTCGTCTCTTTGTGTGTTTTTCTCCGCTTACTTTTTTTCTGTGTTGAAAATTTTCATTTTCCGAAAACTTGCTCACATCAGTTTAAATTTAAATTTATTCGAGGCAGCATCGCATAGGCGCGGTATGAGTGGAAAATTTTTCCTTTTATATTGCTCATAAAAATTTATTTTTTTTATTGAAGGGAACTACAGTACTCGGACATCCAACAAAAATCGAAAAAATTGGTGACACTTTTATTCCTTATCAAGTATTTAAAGATTATTTGCGTGGACTCGCCGAAAGTTCATATAGGTAAGTGAGTGAAAAAAAATTCCGAAACTTCTTCCTCCATTTTCCGAATCAACTCGTTGTATTATGAGAGAGAGCAAGAATGTGAGAGAGAAATTAAATTTTTTTCTTTTTTCAAGGGGATCTTGCTATTCACTTTTAAAACACAACTGCAATACATTCTCTGAAGATTTATGTCAATTTTTATGCGGTTCTTCAATTCCCAAATATATTCTTGATTTACCACAAGAATTTTTATCAACACCATTAGGACAAAGTTTAGGACCTTTAATTGGTAAGTTTAAATTTTTCCTTAATTAAAAAATAACGAGATTTTGAAATTCAAATTTTCAAATATTAACGGTTTTCTAAAATAAATTTTTCAATATTTTTAATTTTCTATTCACAGATAGTCTCGGTCAACGTACTGCAGGAAGTACAAATTTTTCCTTTGAACAACAAATAACAGTCGCAGCACGCGAACCATCACCTGATTTTATAGAAATCAACACACAGATCGAACAACTTAGAGAACAGTCATCAGCACTTGAAGAACGTCGCAAGCAGAGTTTAGATAAAATCGCCAAGAAGGAACGAAAAAAGGAAAAGAAGCGCAAAAAAGAGAAGAAATCAGGCAATCGAGTAACATTTAGTGACAGTAGTGAATACAATTCAACAGGCATGTCTGAAATTGAAGAAGCCAATGGCACAAATGAGCAGCCAATCATCAACTCAGAAATGCTGCCATCTGAGAAAGTATTAGAAGAAGAGGCCGAAGAAAGAAGACTCGAAGAAGAGAGAAAGAAAAATCGCGAGCCACCAATTTTGTATAAAGATATTGACGTAAGTCATGAATCATTTAAGTTAATCGCAACTTTTGTCACGAATTATTGCGTTGCAGGTAAAATATGAATTAGAAGAATTAGTGAAATTAGTTGATGGAAATTTGTCAGAAGATGAACAAGTAAGTAAACTTTTATTCTATCCTCACTATCGTCTTTCTAATGAATTTTTTTATGTCACTTGCAGCTCGCATTGGAAGAGCTTCATCAATATTTGCTGATGGGCGATGGTGCTTGGGCACTTAGTGATCTCTTCCTTGTTTTTGTTGGTCGAATTCTTCGAGATCCACAGGTTTCAGTTGAAGCACGAGTTCATTTGTTACGTGCACTTGCCTACGCTGCCCTCAAGGATGACGTTATTCTTCTTCTTCATCAAGACAGACGCGATCATGTTCTAATGAGTTATTTATTGGACATTGAAAAGATTAAACCGGAAGAGCAACAGGCTGTCGCTATGTTTGTAAGTTTTTAGAAAAAAAAGTTTTTAAAGTTTGTTTACATTAAATTCTTTTTTATTTTCAAGGTCTGCAATCTGTTTGAGAACACAAACGTTAGTGAATTTTGCTTGTACATCTCAGAATGGCCATATGGCAATCAACAAGTATCTAATATCCGTGCCACCACAAAAGTTGTCGTCCACTGCTTGTTGTCATCATGCCCAAAATTACAGGAGCTTGGAACAGCACTTACTTACAATTTGGGCATCAAGGAAGTAAAGACTGTTGTAAAGTATCAAAGTTTCAAGCTTTTTTATTATCATTTTATTATTTTTGGTTTGTCAATATTGAAATTTGACAGCCATTTAATGTTTTACTTAACTTCATTCTCGAGTTTTACTTTAATTTGCGCCTAATTCATCTGTGATCATTAACAAAACAAAAACAACAAAATTTGTCTAATTGGTCTATCTCTCTCTATTTTATGTCGTTTGAAAACATGAGAAAAAGCTTTTGTTGTTTTTTCTTACAGAAATTTCAACATGCGCGCAAATTACGACAAATTTTGCCAAAAGGCAGCAAGTCGAAGGTTTGAAGTTTAAAACTCGAAAATGAATTTTTTCCAATGAACTTCAAATAGTTTTACTAATCAATGTCGAAATTTTTTTATTCTTTAGGTATTTGATGACATTGCTGTAGAAATCGCTATGGCTATTTTGCAATTTTTGAATTCAAATCCGAATGAAGAATTCTTGTTTAGAGTACTGAAAGCTTTATCTAAATTTGTTTTCGTAAGTAACGGATTTTTTTAGAAAAAAGTCGCGTAAAATTTTAATTTGTTGAGTTTTTTAATTGCCTTTTTGATTAATTATTATTGTCTTCATTTTATTTCTTTCACATCAGGTCTCACCAGACATCCCACAGTTTATTCAGATGATTGGACCAAATCCAAAAGATTTTCGCGGAAAGAGTGACAGATGCGACCAATTAATTGACATTATTGTTAAGAAAATTCGTTAGTTGTGCAATATTTATCTCTCTTTTATTTTTGTTAGTTTTATCAATATTAACATATAATTGAGATGTAAGGAAATTGATGACAACATTTTCTAATACTTACTTTAACTGTTCTGTTTTTTTATTATGATCATTTGACATATACACAACATTTTTTTGTTTTCTTGCATTTTTTGTATAATCGAACGGTTGAGGATTAAAAATTTTTAGTTAAAATAATTTTTTGAAAAAGCAAAAAAGGTTTTTCATTATTTTATCTTTCAGTAAGAATAAAATATGTATAGTTAACTGAGTTTTACCAGTTATTACCAACTGATACTAATTATATGTAATATTTTTTTAAATCTCATTTTGAATGTTTTGATGTTCAACATAAACACTTGGCAGTTTGAGTGCTCAGAACTAAGGGTTTGAATGTTTCAATGCTAAGCCTTAGATTTTGAAATTTTAAATACGCTAGTAATAAATATCTGATTAATCTTTATAATTTTTATTATAGTTGAAATTTTTGAATATTTTTCACAAAATACTTCACTATTTACATATTTTTCAAATATGTTTTTTTCTTTCATTAAATTGTCACATTGTAAGTAATTGACCAATTATTCAGCATCAAATGATAGTCAACAATAAAAGTACAAGTATAAAAACTTCTCAAAAAAGCTATTTATACATCATTAATCTTAGTCACTGTCGAAAAAATTCTCACACTGCAGGTAAGTGTGTGTTGTCAAAATATCAACAAAAACTCACTTGAGAGAGTCAGTCATTCGGCAGAGTAATCAAATTCAATGCATGTGATTTATTTAAAATTGTGTGATTGTGTTCCGCGATATCTTATCATCATCATCATTAGCTCTCTAGTATACAAAATCTCATCATCTAGATAAGTAGTCGTCGGAAGCTTTCAGTATTAGAATCATCATGGGAGAGGAAGGACGGAAAGATATTGAGTTGGCAAATTTAAATGCATGTGAAAAAATTCCATTTGAAGAGCTTTTGCGTGAAAAAGAATTTAAATATTCTGAAATATTGTGTGAATTTATCAAACGTCGTTTAAATATTATAAATTGGCTTCCAAAATATGATCGAACACAAGCTATTGGTGATTTTATTGCTGGAGTAACGATTGGTTTAACTATGATCCCACAGAGCTTGGCTTATGCGAATTTGGCTAATGTGCCAGCTGTTTATGGTTTGTATTTGTGAGCAATAAAAATAACATTACAAAAGAGAGATTCAAAATTGAATTTCAATAATAGGATTATATTCTGCTTTTGCTGGATCGATTATTTATACAATTATGGGCACAGTTCGTGAAGTCTCAATCGGACCAACTTCACTCATGTCAATAATTACTGTTTCTTATACTTATGAAAAACCAATCGAATATGTTTTCATTATGACTTTTGTTTGTGGCTGCGTTGAAATGATCATGGGAATTTTACATTTAGGTATGTTTAAAATATAATTAAGTGCAATGATAATTATAAAAAAGTGCTTGAAAATGAAAATTGTAATTAAGAAATTTTTGTTTTAACGAATTTTTAAATTTTTAAATATTTTGAAATTTAGTTACCGTTAAAATTAAAACACTGCATTTTTCAGGTTTTCTTGTTGATTTCATTTCAATCCCAGTTGTCTCAGCATTTTCAACTTCAACAGCAATTCTAATCATTGTTGCACAATTGAAAAATCTCTTCGGATTAAATTTTAAAGGAAAAAGCTTGCCAGCTATTATCTGGAAACTTGTAGAGAACATCAAGTATTTGAGATTAGGTGATACTGTGTTAGGGATTTGTGCGGTTATATTTCTATTATTCATGAAAGTGAGTTTAAATTATTAGTAATTGAATAAGATTAGAATGCGAGACAACATGAAAATATTTGTGCAAGGTCAGTTATGAACAATGAACTTTGTTTTTAGTATCTAAACGACGTCAAGGCCAAAGTTTCTAATCCAATTTTGAAGAGAACTCTTTTTTATCTGAGTCTGGCTAAGAATGCTCTTGCTGTTGTCATCACAACTTTTATCGCATATTCTTTGGCGAAAAATTCAGAAACTGAAATTCCTTTTAAATTGTCTGAAAAAGTTCCTCAAGGAATTCCATCATTTAAATTACCTTCATTCACAGCAATAGATGGAAATAGAACTATTGAATTTACTGAAATTGTCACTCATATTGGATCAGGCTTCATTTTACTTCCAATGGTTTCTATTTTAGCTAATGTTGCAATTGCTAAAGCTTTTTGTAAGTTTAAAAATCAACTCTTAATTTATTTTAATAAAATTTAAATTCAGCAACAGGAAAAATTGTGGATGCAACTCAAGAAATGATAGCTTTGGGAATGTGCAATTTACTTGGTTCATTTTTTCAATCGATGCCAACAGCAGGAGCTTTTACTGTAAGAATTATTGATTTTTGTGTTTATAAAAAATTTTAATATTTTTTTAATTTATTAGCGTTCAGCACTTTCAAATGTTAGTGGCGTTCAAACACCATTTGCTGGGATTTATAGTGCAATAATTGCAATGCTTGCATTAACTTTATTGACACCATATTTCAATTTTATACCTAAAGCGACATTGGCCGCTATTTTAATCTGTGCTGTTTACACTTTAGTAAGAAATTTGATTACTTTTTATCAGATGTTTTTTTTTGACATACATTTTTTTCTGCTACCTAGATTGACTTTAATATTGCTCCAAAATTATGGGAGAAAAGTAAACTTGACTTTTTATCATGGAGTGGATGTATTGTAGCTTGTATGGTTGCTGGTGTTGAAGCTGGACTTTTAGTTGGAATTTTATTAAGTGTTGTGAATATTTTTATTAAAGCAGCTCGACCAAATTTACTGATTTATGTTGAAAAGGTAAAAAATTGATAAATTAATCCCTATAGAATCACTAAAAACCTTTTTTTCTAGACAAAAGATCATCAGCATATTTACGTCAGACCATCAAGTGGAATTTTCTTCCCAGGAATTGATAATTTAAGAGAACAAATAAACATTGCATTGGTCAAGACAGATTTTAAATTTCCAATCATTTTGGATCTTGTAAAAATTTCATCAATTGACTATTCGTCATTAAAAGGATTAGAATCGATTGTAAAAGATCTTAAAAAGTTTAATTTATCATTAAAATTCATTAATGTCGATGAAAAAATTCAAAGACGTTTAAATTTCAATTAAATAAAAATTTATTATCATGATCTACTTTTCACACTCTATTTAAATAAAATTAAATTTGCCAAAGGAGTAAAAACTCAGTGAAATTAATCAATATACTAAATCGATATTGCAGCAATACTTGTCTCTCACTCTTTCACTTGCACTCACTCGTTTCTTGAAAACAATTAAATATTAAGCCGAATGTATGTTATGAACGGTCAAATCAAGTCAAAGAGCCGCAGCAATAGAGAGACAGAGAAAGAAAGTGCATGAATATGTGCAATGTTCATGTTCATATTGCAACACACATTTTTTTCGCGTAATCTACCCAGTGGCTTACGACTTGAATACATTTATGTAGTGAGGTAGTCACTCAAGCAATTCCCCTATGCCATCCCTGCCTATGCTCTTTTAGTCGCTAAAGAAAACAAGTTTAAAAACATTCCAAACAAGTGAGATGCATTTTCCCACTTTTCACTCAGTAAAAAGTTTCTTCTTGGCACTGACTAGGAAAAAAGATTTTTCAGAGAGCTTTCGGTTGCCTATGAGATTAGTTTGAAATTTAAGCTCAATTAGTGAGGACGTGTCTTGATCAGAGCGAATTAAAAATTTTGCTAGTGAAAAGTGGCGTGACTTTCGGAAAATTTTAGCAAATAAATAAATATTTATCCACGTGAGAGAGAAATTTCAGCTATGCTGATCATCGTAGTTATATAATTACAATCAGGTTTCAAAGACCTCACTGACACAGTGTGTGCATGAAAAGTTGCACAAATGATGCAATTCTGTTTTTTATGTGGATAAATTTCCGTGAGCGAGTGAAAGTTATATCATAGACGAAACGAAGCGAAGAACTTGAACGAGTAAGAAAAGTGTCTCAGTCAGATGTACGCATAAATAGATTCTCATGCAATATCGATTTATTGCCGATAATTGTCGTCTAATTAGAGTATTTGAATTGTCATTAATTGATTGTGAAAATTGTTGTTGAAGAAATTGTGTAGTGATTAGATTTGACCTAATTAAAATAGTATTGAAAGATTGTGTAAATGTGTGCAATTATTAAAATAAATTAAGCAAATTGGGAAATTTAAATGGCAATTATTTAATGATTCTTCAAATTTTAGCTGCTCCTAAATTAAACGAAAAAAAAATATTTATCAACGTGTATAAAATTTTTATGCGCAATTTAAAATGTCACCAAATAATTTATCGGAGAATCATGTCAACATGGAAATCGATCTGAGCAAATATATAAGGAAAAAGACTGCGGAAGAGTTAAAAATGGATGAAAATAATAACCTTGAAGATTTTTCAAAAAATCCAATGATAAAAACACGATGTATTAAAGAATACTATGACAATTGCAACATTTTTGTCACTGGTTCTACTGGATTTTTGGGTAAATATTGAATTAAACTTTGATTAACTTGCCTTCAAATTTTTTTGAAATAAATTCTTAAGGAATTAAATTTTTCTTCTTATTAATTTGATAACATTGATATGAATTCAAATCAAAGATCAGAAGATTAAATTAAAATCTTAAATGTTTTATAAACTTAATAAATAAAGATTTCTGATTTATTGAAAAAAGTCAAGTTAAAATCAAGCTATGCAAATCTCTAATCAACTTGAATTTTTAGCAAAGTAAGAATCACTTATTGTGTCTCATAGGATTTCTAAACTGTCATGAAAGTTTGACTAAACGTTCTTTTTTTAACATCTTTAATCAATTAAAAATGCATTTTTATCATTAATTTTCAGTTTTTTAATCAATTTTATCATAAGTTTTAGTTTAATTTAAAATATTGTTTTGAAAAACATTAACGTGTATCTTTAATATAATTATTCAATTCCATAAAGAACCAAATGTTTCAATTCTCAGCTCTAAAAAATAATAATAATAACATTAAATTCACTCTTTTAGGCAAAGTTTTGATTGAGAAACTCCTTCGCTCATGTGATGGAATTCGTAAAATTTACATTTTGTTAAGGCCAAAGCGTGGCATCGGAAGTGAACAGCGTTTTGAAGAATATCTTCGTAATCCAATTTTTGAACACATTCGCAGCAAGAATCCAGAATTATTGAAGAAATTAGTTTGCATTCCGGGCGATATAAACGAATCGAATCTTGGCCTTGATACACGTGACATTCAACTATTACAGCAAAATATTGACATTGTCTTTCATGTTGCGGCAACTGTTCGTTTCAATGAACCGCTAAAAGTCGCTGCCAATCTAAACACATTTGGTACACGACGTGTAATGGAGTTATGCACTAAGATGACAAAATTAAAGGTAAGTGAGTTATGTAAAATAAGCAAATTTTCTCATAATCCTCTTCGTTTATTGTGCAAAAAATGCATTTATAGAGTTTAGTGCATGTAAGCACAGCATATAGCAATCCACATTTGAAGAATGTAGACGAGCAGGTTTATGGAACGTCATCATCAGCAGATCATCAACTCTTCGTTAATGGTGTCGGCGTTTTACCTGATGAATTTGTTGAGACAATTGCCAATCGCTTTCAAAAGCGACATCCAAATACGTACACGCTAACAAAGCATATGGCTGAGCAGATAGTTCTCGATTACCATAATGTACTGCCGTTATGCATTGTTCGACCATCGATTGTCACGGCGGCAGTTAATGAGCCTTATCCTGGATGGATCGACAATATTTATGGCATCACAGGTTTGATTTTTTTTTTGAAGTTTAATAAATTCTTAATCGCTTTTTATTTACGAACGGCAGGCGTTTTAATGGAAATTGGAAGAGGAACAATCACAACAATTATGGGCGTGGAAGAGGGACTTGTTGATTTGATGCCCGTTGACATTGTTTGCAATACATTGATCACAGCAGGATGGGCAAATAGCTTTATAAGAACACCGAATGAGATTACTATCTATAACTGCACATCGGGTCAATTTAATCCAATGAATTATAAAGAGCTAAGAAAGCACATTCTAAAATATTCGCTTTTAAATCCATCAAAATACATTGCAATGTATCCAAATTTTGTTTATCGAAAAAGTCGCTTGATGCACAACATAATTGAACTTTTTATGCATTTTCTGCCGGCACTTTTGTTCGATATGTTGCTGCGAGTGCAGGGTAAAAAGCCAATTATGTTTAAAATCGCAAAACGTGTAAAAATAGCACAAGACACGGGCGATTATTTTGTATTAAACGATTGGAATTTCAATTCGAATAATTTAAAGCGAATGTTTCAAGCTGCTAATCAGACACAACTCGATGCGAGTGAGTTCTGCTGTGATGTGACATCTCTAGACTGGGATAATTATATTGGACGTTATATGATGGGAATTAGAACCTACGTTCTAAAAGACGACATCAGCAGTCTCCCAAAGGCGCGACGAAAACTTCAAAAGATTTATTTCATGAAACTCTTTCTACAGTTTCTTTTGTTCGCATTCATTTATTTTGTTTTTTATGGCATATGGAATTAAAATTTGATGTTTGACTTTGAGATAAAGAAAATTACAAGGTAGGGACAGTTCCAAAAAAAAAATTTTTATTTTTCAAGCTCGCCTACTGACAGTGAAAAAAGTTAGTACACCAAATTCAACTAGAAAGCTTTCGAAAGCTTTTATAAAAAAATTTTGATTGAGATTTTCTGTTGATTTCCAAGGTATTTCGCAATGAAACTTTTAAATTCTTGCTTAATATTTGGAAATCTATTAGAACTAAACAAATTTCACTGAAAATTCAGTTTATTTAAGAGTTTTATAAAAGCTTTCTAGTAAAAGTTGGTGTACTAACTTTTTTTACTGTCAGTAGGCGAGCTTGAAAAATAAAAAATTTTTTTTGGAACTGTCTCTACCTTGGAAAATTATACATTCAAGATTATAATCTAGAAGAATAAAATAAAATTAAAAGTTTTTCTTTCTTTATATGTGGATCAATTAATTCTTGTTTGATGTCAAAATTAATTATTTTTTTCAGTAATAGAAATTCTGTAAATTTTTTGAATTTCGAAAATAGAAACAAAAGCAGTTTTTGTGTGGGAAAATGTTTTATTTATTTTTTTTGTTCAGTATATTAATTTTATTAATTATGTCACATCTTAAAGCCAATATAAGCACTTTAAAGTTTATAGATATAAATAATAATAGAAACTTAACACCAGAGTTGTTACAGGCGAGTTCGCCTGTTTTGTCTATATCAAAAAATCAAACCTTTGAATGGACAAAAACTTTTTGTATCTTATTCTATATAACTTCACCTTTAAAACAAGAGTAGTTTGAAACTATTTGGTTGAGTCTTAGCTGAGTTATGTCAATTTTAATGTTCGCCTGCACGAATTTTTTAATTTTTTGCCTGTTTTCTGACAGGCGAACACTTAAAATGACATAACTCAGCTAAGAATCAACCAAAAAATTTCAAACTACCTTTGTTTTAAAGGTGAAGTTATGTAGAATAAGATACAAAAACGTTTTTGTCCACTCAATGGTTTGATTTCCCAAAGCATTGATATAAAAGCAAAACAGGCGAACTTTAAAAAATTCGCCTGTAACAACTCTGCTTAACACACAATAATGAAATGTTTAGATTGCCAATTCAAAAATTTTATTTAGTCGTCCAAACAAACGGCTCTAATCGATTTTCCACTTCCAAAACGTTGTTTAATGACTCCATTAATTCTATATTTTGATTTAATAAGGAATTGCAGCGACTCAGCTGTTGAGAAATTTGCCTTATTTTTGTAAATGCATCTGCATAAGTTGAAAATTGTTTTTGGCGTTCAGTCATTTTAGTTAACAGCTTTCCAACATCTTGATCAACTTCTTTAATCTTATTATTTATTACACCTTGGTCTTGAGCAATTTTTGTAGCACATAAATTGTAATGAGTCTATTTTATAGAAAAAAAATTCATTAATTATGAATAAAATGAAAATGAAAAAAAAAAGTATATTTAAAATTCACCTGTAAGCGAGTACACATATTGAGAACATGATTCGGATGCAATCTTTCTAAAATTTCTGGATCACGATAAGCGGGAAGCGAAAGTGTTCCACGCATGACGGGCAGAAACATGGGAATGCTCTGTAAATAAGTGATAATTAATTTATCTAACAGCAAATTCTCTCGTACTACAAATTCACAAGTAGATGTTTTTTGAAGGTCGATATTGTTACGTTCGAGAAGGAAAAGCTTGCAAGAATTATCCATTATTAATACACAAATACATCGCTCATGAATGTATATGAAACTAAAGAAATGCGTGGGTGACCGTTTATTGAAAACACACACACACACACAGTACATGGTGACTCAAAAATCTTTTCTTGCATACAAACTCGACTTAAATTCATCACGAGCACAAACACACCCTACGTTCTTTTCTTCGCTCTTTCATAACAATTTCCATACATAAAGATACTTTACAAAATAGGCAATAGCAACTTCAACCTTTATGCAAAAAAGAAACAAAAAACTTAAAGATTTTTTACGTTATTGAGTTTAGGCAATTTCAGTTTCATTTGAGAACGCGGCGAGTTTAATTCGAGTGATTGTGAAAAAAATGTCGAATAGAAAATTCTTTAGTGGCTTGCCAGAACGCATGATGCGTACACCAAATGGTGCTAATCGTCAGCAAACAAATTTTTATTGGCCTGATGATACACGCTCGCCAGAAGTTACTTCTCCACGACATCGCATGAGAAATAGAAGTCTCTCGACAGCTTCGATTATTAGTCAGTCGCAAGCATCGACAGATACAGAAGAATCGCGTAGAAGACGCACAAATCAAATGAAATCAAGGATAGAATTTTACGACATGGTTGATACAGCCACAGACAATGAAAGTGTTTATAGTCGACAAATTGATCCAACAAAACACAAAAAGTTGGAAACTTTAAAATCACGAATTGAATTTTATGACTTCGCAGATGCAAATAATGATGATGATAAAAATTCAGTGATTGAAGTTGTGAAAAAAGAGCAAGAAGTGATCAATAATAATAAAACAGTGAATGAAGCATCACCTGAAGTCATTAAATCGCCACAAATTGAAAGCACTATTGTCGATGAACTCACAAATGGTGTGAATAAAATTTCAATAAATAATAACAAAAATTCTCAGTATATTGACAGCTTTAGTGAATCAGAAGATGAGAATTATCGATATCAAAAGCCAAATTTACGTCATTATCGAGAGCCTCCTGTGGATAGAAATTTACCGCAAGCAGTCTATCGACGACCACCAATACCACAGCAAAAGCAACGCCCACGTCGATATAATTCTCACTATTTCGATGATGAGTATGATGATGGTTATGATCACTACTATGATAATAGATCAGTCAGATCTAAATATTCGCGAATAATGTCACGAAGAAACTATTCACCTGACATTTCAGATGATGAATATTATTATGATCGACGAAGAATAAGCAGAAATTATCAGCAACCACAACCATATTCACCAGAACGTGAATATGATCGATATTATGATCCATACAGGGAAGAAAGGCGAGTTAATAATCACAGAAACTTGAACGGTCATGATAATGAATTTGAAAAAGTTCAAAAAATACCAAAACAACAGCAGCTAAAAAATGAAATTGAAAGTGAACAACCACAACAAGAAGCAACACCATCTGCTTCTCGTCCACCAATTAAACCTGTTGCACGATCAATGTCAATAAGTGAAGCACGACGACGTCATCACGTCAATCTCAAATCAAATATTTTTCACACTGACAACGAATATGAACAGAGTGTAGAGCAAAGAAAGCCACTGAGTGTGCGAGACTTTGCCGCAAATCATCGTGTCGGCGTGGGTCTGCCTGACTTTCAATAATTCTTCCTATCAAAGTCTTTTAACTAATTTTATTGTCGCGATAATTTTTATTTCATGCACACACAAACACAAAAAATTATTTATAAAAATATTCACCTGAAGACGTAAAATATCTGGATCACGATCAACACCAACTCCATCTTTTGACGTGCCTTTATTAACCACAATCATTGTACCAGATGCTGATGCAGGTCGAGCTTTTGACGTTGCAGAAGTCGATTGACGTCGTAAATTAACAGCTGGTCGTGTTTTACTAAATTTTTGTCCTTTGTTTCGCAATTTTGGTGAGTCTGTTATGAGTGCAATTTTTTTAGCAACAAAATAAAATTCAAAATTGATTTCCTGCTTACCTCCAATAGGCTTATCTGTTGTATATGATATGTACGGCAAATCAGAGTCTGAACAAACGCTCATCGGCGGCGATGTCGGTCGAGAATCGAGTGGAGGTGGACTAGTGTCAACAAGCTGGCTGTTATTTAAACTATCACTCGTTGTTGTTGGAGCAGCGATTGTATAGCCACGTTGTAAACGACTTGCATCTGATGTCGATGCTGGACGTCGTGGTGTTGAATGTGTTGATGCAGAAGCATTTGCAGCTGCGTGTGATTGCTCAGATCCCATTTTTATTTAAATTAATATTATTATTATGTAATTTTCTTTCGTTTTTTTGCACTGGAATGAGAAAAATTTAGTCGTGTGCAATGCAAACTAGCTTTATGGCATATTAACGTATAATATAATGTTATGCTCCAGCTACTGAGTGTTTTTTGTGTTTCCCTCTCTTTAAAATGAATGTCAAAATACATGCTTTAACTATGTAAGAACAAGAAGTCAATAAAAAATTCTTTAATAGGAATAATTTTTTAAAAATTGGTTTTTAAGATGACAATTCGAATGCGAAATGATGTAAATATTATTGACACAGAAAACAAATGAAAAAGTTTCGAATACAGATTAATTGTAATAATTCAAAATCTAAAACTATGTCATCACTAAAATGGAAATGATTATTAAGCATCAAGCATCGGTACTCCACATTACAATTATTGTCTACAGCTGACTATATTGTGCTGTATTTAAAATACTATTTTTCTAGTCTCATAAAACTGAATACAAGAAGGCGTAAGTTGTTTTTAGTGACTGACTATATATATTCAAATGCGCTTCAATTCAACAGAACCACTTTCATTTATCTTTAAAGACATTAAAAGAAGAAACGTAACAATATGCGCAAAAAAAGAAAAGATAATTTCTTCATTTCAGTTGTCAGTGAAATGTCGTGCGGTGCATTTTAGTGAGTTATCATGAAGCAGTTTAGTATATTCAGTGTCTTGATTTTCTCATCACTTTTTATAAGCATGAAATTTCAAAGAGTTCAAAAGTTGATTTTTAAAGACACTCACGACAATAGAAGCGAATATAATGAAGTTTATTTTCATCCCAAAGAATATTCTTATAAAATTGTAAGAAACAAACATGAAGCTTCAAAAAATTATTTAAATTACCGTGATGTTTATGGTATTCGTTATACGCCTCAAAGAAAAGAGATATATAAAAAAGAGTCTTTAAAAGAAATATCTAAAATAAATGATAACTTGCTCATCACAACACTTCCTGCAAGTATCGAAAGTGAAGGAATTTCGCCTCTTTCGAGTGAATCAGTTATAGATATGGAGTCAACAACATTACATACTTTTAAGCTTCAAAATCAGTACAATAATGATAAAGTTAAAAAAGAAGAATTTGTGACAAATGCAGTGCATAATGGTGGTAGCAATAACAATGATATTGATATAACTGAACATGACGCTGATGAAACAAATACTCATCATATCATGAAGCCGAACAATAGAGTTGAGCATGCGTTAGACTTTCTAGCAAATAGAATGAAAAATTTAATGTACATAAGCAACGATCATCGCGTTGTTGAGGCCAATGTATCACCTCATTTGCTCTCATTGGGAAAATTTCTTAATCTCTTTAGTTTGATTAGAATCGATAGCGTTCCTTGTATGAGTGGTCGCAAACCACTTCGTCAACTTTATGGCTCATGTTTAAATGAAGCTGAATGTATAAATCTCGGAGGAATTAGTATGGACCGCTGTGCAAATGGATTTGGAGTTTGTTGTATTTGTAAGTGCAA
>JACWBX010001694.1:5035-27600 GCA_014622435.1 Polypedilum pembai | reverse complement strand
TTTCTAGCAAATAGAATGAAAAATTTAATGTACATAAGCAACGATCATCGCGTTGTTGAGGCCAATGTATCACCTCATTTGCTCTCATTGGGAAAATTTCTTAATCTCTTTAGTTTGATTAGAATCGATAGCGTTCCTTGTATGAGTGGTCGCAAACCACTTCGTCAACTTTATGGCTCATGTTTAAATGAAGCTGAATGTATAAATTTAGGAGGAATTAGTATGGACCGCTGTGCAAATGGATTTGGAGTTTGTTGTATTTGTAAGTGCAAGATTTTTACTCAGTACTGATGTGATAAATTGAATTTTAGTTAAAACTTCTTGTGGTCGTGTTACTGGACATAATGTCACATATTTTGAAAGTCCAAATTATCCTCTTGCATCTGAGTCAAATTTGGGATCATGCACTCTGACAATTTTATTAGCAAGGAATATTAGACAAGTTCTTTTGGAGTTTATTTTCTTCGAAATTTTACCACCTACAAATGGAAATTGCATTGATGACCAGCTTATGATATCTACAGAAGCAGGAAGTAAGAATTATGAAGTTCCAATCATTTGTGGAATTGCAAGTGGTCAACACAGTAAGAGTTTTGAATTTTTATAAAGAAATTTCAATCTTAAAATACTGTTTTTCAGTGTATATTGATGTCACAAATTCAGAGAAACTGTTTTTAAGTATTTTGACACACACGGCTGATGATAGAGCATTTAGCATAAAAGTTACTCAACTATCAGTTCATGATAATTTGGCACCAGATGGATGTCTTCAATATTATACAGAAGATGAAGGAACGATAAAAACATTCAACTATGACAATGATTACTCACAAATTATTAAATATAGAAATCCCACTTATTTCGTAAGTTATTATCACATGAATTCACTTCTTTGCACAACAAGCTACCGAAACATCTCATTAATTTTTGCACTTTCACTCCATTATTGCTCTTTATTCGAATATTTTTAAAATTTTTATCTTGAGAGAAACTTTTTAATAGGAGACGAAGAAGAATGTTTACATTTTTTTCGGCGGCACTGTTGAATTATGAATTTTTTTAAAACCGTTATTCTTTTTTCCGTAAGTAAGATTTTTATTTTTTTAGAATAACATGAACTACGCAATTTGTATAAAAAGACATCCAGAACATTGTTTGATAAAGTATACAAATGAATATAAAGGACATGAAGAAATATTTGAATTAGTGAACCTTGATGCAAATGGAAATTATTTAGCGCAAGGACAAGCAGGAGCAGAAATTTTTAGTTGTCCTGAGGACTTCATTGCTGTCAATTATATCCGACTCTGTGGATACAAACTCAATGATGGTGCAGTTTCAATTAATTTCAAAATCAATGTAGCAGTCAGATCTTTTATGAATGGACCTGTAGTGTTGCCTGTAAAAACAAATAACTCAACAGTAGGACGAGGATTTAAAATTCACTATTTTCAGGAAAAATGTTGATGTATATTTTTATACATGCATGTTGAATAACTTATTGCATTTTATTTATTTTAATTAATTTAATGTACAAAAAAATTAAACGAACTTCAGAATTTTTAAACTTATTTTTGATTTTAAAAATACGTTAAACTTAGAATCTTGAGCTTATGAATTTAAATGAACTTTTTGTGAAATATTTACATTTATTTATTCATGAATTGATTTTCATCGTAAGTTTTTAATTAGCTAGAATGTTTAATGAATTGTAATTTATATTTCCGTTTATTTTAGACATGATAATGAGAAAAACAGAAAACAGGCTAATTTGTTTTGAAACATTTTCAATCAAAACAAAAATAATAATACAATTTGCATAAAACAACATGCAAAATTGAGAGCAAAAAGAATAACTAATACAAAGCAATATCAAGTTAATGTGAAAAGCCTGAAGTTACTACACAAAAAACTTTATTAAAATGTAGGTAGACAAAAAAATTAAGAGAGAGAGAGGCTTCGAATGAATGAGAATAGCAAAACGGAATGTGAGAAGACAACGCCGGCATGTGCTCATTGCTGTTTCTCTCATACTCATTCAAAAAGAAGTTGTTGAAGCGATCAGACTGCTGACGTTTCAATTTGTGCAGCATTTTATTGTAAGTATTAATTGAAATTGAAAGTGAAGATAAGAAGATGAATTTCTTACAACACTTTTGAAACAAATTATGTATATTTATCTCTTTTCTTTTGCTAATTGAAGTGCATAGTTCATTTACGTCATTTTCTTTTTTAGCTAAGAATAAAAGAAAAGATAAGAAGTAAAAAGAACATGTCTGAGAAGAAAGAAAAAATTGTTAATGGCACTTCTGATGCGACAAATGAACAACTTTGTCCATATAAAATTTTAAAAGATCTTCCAAAAGAACTTCCATCTGATTTTATATTACCAAATTTGCCATCAAAGTGCACATGGACTGTCGATAAGAGCAAACAAGCTGTATCTCCTCATCCTAAAAGGACCTTGTAAGTATGACTCGGCATAATATTAATCGACCTTGAAATGAGCTAAATTAAACATGCGAAGTTTCCGAAAAAAAATGATTGATAAGAAATATTCGACATGAGCATTAATGAATATATAATATTTAATAGACTTGTGCGTTATCAGTGAAATGTGAACATATAAATAGAGAATAAATTATAACCTGATAACAATCTTTTTGTTTATTGTTCAGCAAAGAGAGACCAAAAGTTTGTGAAAATGTTTTGGAGGCAATTGGAATGACACCGTTGGTAAAATTGAATCATATTCCGCAATCGTTAGGAATCAAATGTCAAATGTGTAAGTCGAGTTGTTATATTTATAAGCTTATAATCTAATCATTAGTTATTTTAGATGCTAAATGTGAATTTTTAAATCCCGGTGGATCTGTAAAGGATCGAATTGGTTATCGCATGGTACTTGATGCTGAAGAGAAGGGAATTTTAAAGCCAGGCTCGACAATCATTGAACCAACATCAGGAAATACTGGTGTTGGTTTAGCTATGGCATGTGCTGTTCGTGGTTATCGCTGCATTATTGTTATGCCCGAGAAAATGTCTGATGAAAAGGTCAATACTTTGAGAGCTCTCGGAGCAGAGATCATTCGCACACCAACTGAAGCTGCTTACGATAATCCCGATTCACTCATCGCTGTCGCTCAGCGTTTACAAAAAAAAATTCCCAATTCATGGATTCCTGATCAATATCGCAATTGCGGAAATCCATTGGCTCATTATGATGGAACTGGTGCTGAAATTTTATATCAATTGGATGGAAAAGTTGATATGGTTGTTCTCGGTGCAGGCACTGGTGGAACAATCGCTGGTGTTGGTCGTCGAATTAAAGAAGAATGTCCAAATTGTGTTGTTGTTGGTGTTGACCCAGAAGGTTCGATCTTAGCACAGCCGGAAGCACTTAATGAATCAAGTGTTACGATGTATGAAGTTGAAGGTATCGGGTACGACTTCATTCCGACTGTTCTTGATCGATCAGTTGTTGACAAATGGTACAAGTCGAATGATAAAATTTCTCTTCCTATGGCAAGAAGATTGATTGCTGAAGAAGGATTTTTGTGTGGTGGCTCGAGTGGTGCAGCAATGTCATGTGCAATTGCAGCTGCAAAAGATCTGACAGAAGATCAAACTTGTGTTGTTGTTTTGCCTGATAACATTCGCAATTATATGACAAAATTCGTTGTCGACAACTGGATGGAAGCGAGAGATTTGAAAAAATCAATCAACACAGAAGAACATCCATGGTGGGACAATCAAGTCTCAAATTTGCACTTACGACCACCATTGACAGTCACTGAAAACGTGACGTGTCAAGAAGTCATCGATATTATGAAAAATGAAGATATTGATCAGATTCCAGTGATTGACAGCAACGGAAATGCAAAAGGAATGGCAACAATTAATCATCTTGTCAATCGAATGCTCAATTTCGGGTTGAAATCATCTGATAAAATCGATAAGGCAATTTTCAAAAAATTTTCAAAAGTTTCTTTAGACACATCACTAGGTCGACTGTCGAGAATTTTGGAAAAAGATCCTTATGTACTTGTTACACAAACACAAAAAGAATGTAAGTTTTTCAATTAAATTTTTAATTATAGATATATGATTTTAAATATTTATAATTTCACAGATGCAAATGGTGAAACCGTCACAAGAGAAATAATCATTGGAATCATTACACAACGTGATTTACTCAACTATGTGATGAAATTTCAACAAAAATAGATCTGATTTTTTCCACTTTTTATCTCAAAATATTCTTGGAGCTGCATAATTGGGTCATATTTGTAATTTTCGTATGTTTTAAAATAGTAATTTGTTCGGTTTATTATTATGTTATTCTTTATTTCGATTGGGAAAATTTTAAAAATATTTTAATAAATGTTCATTAAAAATTTTCATTTATTACTTATGATTTAAATTTTTTTCTTCAGAATTTATATTATATGTTGGTATTTAAAAATTTCCTTTTAATTTATTTAAAAAGTATTAATTATAATTATTGTGACAAATTTAATTTAAATCAATCTTCATCGACATTCAAAGGCGTAAAAATAAAGTTGTTTTAATCTAAAAAAAATGAATCAAGTGAATTCGGCATGAGAGAGAAAGAAGACCGCATAAAAACATTGTATACAAACTGCGGCCTGAGAGAGAAAATTTTGTCAAAAGAAAATTTCTTATTTTATAAAAAAAGCTGTTTATCGGCTCAATGTGAGAAGAAGCGAAGACAAAAAAAAATACATAAGAAATTTTCTATGCGTGAAAAATAAAATTGGAAGAGAATTTAGTTAAATAACTGCTTTCGGAGTGGTAAGTCGCAAATTAGAAAAACGTCGGAAAAATAAAGTGAAAAATGTCTGAAAGTAAGAAAAGTGACATGAATGGACATCAAAAAACATGTTCGACTCATTTGAAGTATAAGGCACTTGATATACCTGAAACTTTGCAGAGTGATTTCGTTTATCCCGATACACCATCAAAATGCACTTGGGTTCGTGATAAATCTGAACAAACTGCAACTCCACATACTGTCCGACCTTTGTGAGTATAAAAAAATTAAATTTTTCTAAAATTTATCACTTTTGAGTGCGAGTGATTGAAACTAGTTGCTTCTATTAGTGCATAATACTAAAGAAAAATGTGATAATTAATCGGTAACGATCATAAAATTGAAAGTTATTTGTGTTGATAAAAATCATTAATTTTCAATGTTATCAGTTTGCTTTCAAAATTTTATTTTTAGTTGATTAACTTCAATTTCTTCTTCTCTTGTTTACCAATATTTTCCTATATTTTTTTTTGAATTTTCATATTAGTAGAAAAATCTAATGGGAAAAAGAAAGAAAAAATATTTACATATAAAAAAAGAGAAAATCAAAAGTTATAGACTTTAACGTTATCGCGTAGATTGAAATTGAATAAAATAAGAAAACATTGAAATGATGTGATTCAAGAATTTGTGACGCAATAAGATTTTTACCTTAGGAAAAATTTTGCTTACCTAGAATTTTCTATAATATTTAATTTTAAAAGACAAATATTTTTAGAAAATTATGATAATTTAAAAATTCTTAGAAATATTCATTTAATAAATAAATTTTTTATATCTTCCTCCTACTCAAATCACGAAAGAAAAAATTTTGACAGAAAAAGATTAACAGTGTGCAAAAATAATTTATACAATTTCTGTTTATTTACATTACATGAATATCAACAGAATTTAGAAAAACTCATATCTTTTAATCGATAACTGTCTTTTTATCTCTCGCACAGTCATGACCGGTCTAAGCCAATTCATCATATTCTGGATGCCATTGGAATGACACCGTTGGTTAAACTCAACAAAATTCCTCAATCGATGGGAATAAAATGTCAAATGTGTAAGTTTTATTTTTAATAACTCTTTAAAATTTAAGAACATTTATTCAATAGATGCAAAATGTGAATTTTTAAATCCCGGTGGATCTGTAAAGGATCGAATTGGTTATCGCATGGTACTTGATGCTGAAGAGAAGGGAATTTTAAAGCCAGGCTCGACAATCATTGAACCAACATCAGGAAATACTGGAATTGGTCTAGCTATGGCTAGTGCTGTTCGTGGTTATCGCTGCATTATTGTTTTGCCTGAGAAAAATTCAGATGAAAAAGTCAATGTACTCAAAGCTTTTGGAGCGGAAATTATTCGAACCAGAACTGAGGCTAAATTTGATGAACCTGACTCGTTGGTCGCTGTAGCTCAGCGTTTGCAGAAAGAAATTCCTAATTCTGTTATTTTAAATCAATATACAAATTGTGCTAATCCATTGGCTCATTATGATGGAACTGGTGCTGAAATTTTATATCAATTGAATGGAAAAGTTGATATGGTTGTTCTCGGTGCAGGTACTGGTGGTACTGTTACAGGTGTTGGCCGTCGAATTAAAGAAGAATGTCCGAATTGCAAAATTGTAGCTGTTGATCCGGAAGGTTCGATCTTAGCACAGCCAGATTCTTTGAACAAAACTGATGTAGTGGTTTTTGACGTTGAAGGCATCGGTTATGACTTTGTTCCAACCGTTCTCGATCGAGACATTGTTGACAAGTGGATTAAATCCAATGATAAAATGGCATTTCCTATGGCAAGAAGATTGATTGCTGAAGAAGGATTCTTGTGTGGTGGTTCAAGTGGTGCAGCTATGGCTGCTGCAATGGAAGCTGCAAAAGTTCTGACAGAAGATCAAGTTTGTGTTGTCATTTGTCCTGATAACATTCGCAATTATATGAGTAAATTTTTGGTTGACAATTGGATGGAAGCAAGAAATTTGAAAGAATCTGACAACACCTATTGCCATCCATGGTGGAACAGCAAAATCTCAAATTTAATTGGAAATGATTCACCAATGACTGTCACTGAAAATGTTATCTGCAAAGATGTTCTTGAAAAATTAAAACAAAATCATTTGGAGCAAATTGCTGTTACTGATTTACAAGGAGGCATTAAAGGAATGGCAACAATTAATCATATCATGTGCAAATCACTCGATTGTTCTCTCAATATATTCACTGATCCAATTTCGAAAGGATTGTATAAAAAGTTTATCAAAATAAGAATAGACACAACTCTTGGTCGATTGTCAAGAATTTTGGAGAAAGAACCTTATGTTGTGGTTGTTCAAAATCGTGAAATTTGTGAGTACAAAAAATCGAAATTTTTTCTAATTTTTGAATTTTTTATTTTTAATCTGCAGTTGATAGTACAGAGACAAAGAATGTGGAACATGTAATTGCTGTTATAACACAGAAAGATTTGTTGAATCATTTGGCTAATCATCAATATTATAGTCAGAATGGTATCAATGGACATTAGAAAAACTTTTTCATGCATTTCTTTCAACAAATTGAACATAAATTTGCGTTTTTAGATTCATCATTACTCAAAAATATGCATTTTCTAAATTTTACTATATCAACATTTATTTGATTTTAAAATTTTATATTTATTCATTTTCATAATCTAATATTTTATAAATTTGCATGTGTAATAAATAAATTGATAATTTTCAAAAGTCAATGTCCTTAAATCTATTGACTATCAATCAATCAAAAAATTTCCTTCTATCTGATGAAACTTCAATGTAAGAGATTATTAAGATGATTACAAAACTTTCAAGTATATTTGATTACAATGTAATGAAAATTTTTTTCTTCAAATTACAGAGTGTCAACAAATGCACGCGCAAGTAAGTAGGACATAAATTTTTTTCTTTTTACACTTAAAAATAAATATAACGAAAGAAATGAGAAATTTTTTGAATAAAATCAACGTTTTAAATTTTTTCAAAATAAAAGCTTCAAAGCTTGTTTGCTATTTCTTTTTCTTTTATTCCAAGTGATCAGTTCGGATATATTTTTAATCGAAGATTTATTTTTAATCTAATCTACTTTTATGTCAAACATCTGAAAAGAAGAAAAGATAGAAACCTGAAAATGTAAAAGTAATGAAACATTTCTATGTTTGATTTTTCATGAATAAATTTTCATTTTCCTTTCAAAGTTTTGATTTTCTTTACAAATAATTTGTTTTTTTTTTGATACATTATAAATTACTAATTGATTCATCATTCTCATTAATATTACTTCATAAAATAAGTATAAAAATTCGTTCTATTTAACTATATTTAAAGCTAAAATTAATTAAGATCTTCTTACATCAATAATTAATTTAATACTGCATGTTTGTTTTTAACTTGCAAGTTTTAAGCTAATACTAAGTAGGAAGAGCATAAATGGCATCAAATTAATACTTAAAAATTCACAATTATGTGCATATGAAGTTTTTTGGGCCGCGTTTCTCAAAATACATTTTTAGTCTTCCGTAAAATCGATTGAGATCAAGCTTCAAAGACCCAAAAAAATTCATTTTCTGTTATTCACAATTTTTTCTTCTTTTTTGACATAATACTGCTCAGGCTTTGTCATACATAAAAACCTTTTAAAGTTTTCTTTTTTATGTTATACAAATGTGGTAAAATATAATAAATTAGATGAACGCAATTATTTTTAAATGAATGTAAATTCAAAGAAGAATCAATGAAATTAATTTTAAAATGATAGAAAAACAGGAATCTAAATAAATTAAGGCAAAATGTTTCTTTCATTTTGTATGTATTTTTCAGCCTTGCTTTTTTCATGAATTCTATCCGAAAGTGAGAAAGAAAAAAATCAGTTCCTGTGTGCTTCTATCTACGTGTGCGCATTAAATTAATTATAATTACTGGGATCATTATCTATAAAACTAAATTGTACAGGAACTTCCTTTTTTGTGTGCGTATGTTTTAGTTGTTTTCATCTAAATTCTCGTAGAAATTATTTACAAATAAGAACTTTGAGATTTTTATTGAAAAACAACTAAGAAATACTTAAAATCTGCTGCTTATCAATTTACTATCACAGATTTCATTTGCTAAATTACTTCAAAAATAAAAAAATCTAATTTTTTTTGTTCTCTCGCTGCCAGAATCGCAATTTCAAATTGCTCCAGATATACGAAGAAATCATATTACTATCGTTAGTAATATTAAATTAGAAGTTCACAAGTCTTTGCAAGCCTTAAAATTACTTTGAATGGCGTGGTTTGTTTTGCGTTCGACGCTTTATTTGTATGATAAATTCAAATCTCAGAGATTCAAAGTGTTTGCTGCTGGTGCTGCTGTTGTTGCTTCTGCAGGATTGATGCTTTTGTAGTTCTCTGACGTCGTTTATTGTTCATTTTATTGTTCTTGTTGTTACGACCGCTCATTTTTGTTGTTCTTACGATGTGCAATCGTTTTGTTGTCATTTCATAGTTTTGGCCATTCACAGGCTGCTGTTTCTGTGGTCGGTTGTTGTTATTGATGCGACGACCGCCCTTTATTGGTCGGCGTGTTACTGTTTTCTTCTTTCTCTGTGCTAACGACTTATGTTTCGGAAAACTGATCGATTTCTCAATATAGTTGCGCTTGCTTTGTTGTTTAATACGCTGGAGCAACTTTTCAATATAATTCTGGAATCGACCTTTTGCATACATCTGATGTAGTTTCATCATTTCGGTTAGATTTTTGAAGTCCAAAAGTTCACGCATTTCTCTCTTCTTGATCCAATCTTCTGAGCCAATTTTCTGGCTTGATGTTGTATTTACAAATCCTTCAATTTCGCACAACAATTTACGTGTTGCGGTAAAAATTTCTTTGAGTTCTTTTGAGATTGACATTTCTTCAGCATTAGTTATTGGTTGAAATTTATGCAAAAGTCCAAAAGATGCAGTGAAAATCTGCATATCGAAATGCCATTTTCGATGATTTCCCTAATTTAATAAAAATAAAAAAAAATTATTAGACTTTTTTGTTTTTATGAAATTTTTTCCTTTAAAAAGCAGGCACAAAAGAGTGAATGAATAAAAGAGTCCTCGAAAAGCGATATTTTTTATATATGATTAATGCAGCCAGATGGATTGATTTATGTTAAAAATTGTGTAGATCGAAAAGGTTTCATAATTTTTTTTCCCCTTCAATTGATCACACTCGGGCGCCCATGCCGTTGTTATTCACTCGATAGCCTTCGATCACCAATTTTCGCCCAACGGCGGATGCGCATAAAGTTCACGACAATGTCCGCACAATTTATTATGAATGAATTGCAAGCCATTCAATAAAGTTTCTTGCGGCGACATAAGAGAAATATGCAAATTTTCTTTTCTCTCTTGTTTTTTTGATGAGCCAAATTGTTGAGAGAAAGAAAATGTCTAGTTCGTCATATAATATCATAATCAATCATGTGTGCTGATTTTTTTAAATTCCAGGTGAATGTGCAATATTTAAATTTTTATTACACAACATCAGTCTTCATATTTGCATATTATCGCCAATAATGGTATTAAAAAAGGAGGAGAAAAGAAGGAGAGCGTAAATAAAATCTTTCTCTCAATATATACACACACAAGAAAGCAAATTTAAGCAATAATTGCTCGCCCCATGGGAATAAAACATTAGCTTATAATAATGAAAATGCAAGCATAGCTGATCGGCAATAACTGATAGTAAAAAATGGTGTGTTCCAATTTAATTACGCAAAAAAGAGTGTGCGCGCGATAGAGGAGGAAAGAATATGGATGTAAATATCAAGATCATTTAATAATAAGCTTCGTTTGCAATTTTGCCTTGCCGCCACTTTAAGATTTTCGAAGGATAAAAAAATCACCGCAAATTTTCGATTTTGATCTTGGACAGAGTAGAGCGAAGGTGGATGCTTTGAAAGCATTTATTGGCTACCGAGCCTGAACATGTTGTCGTAATTTTATGTTATTAAATTATCATAAACATAAATATTTTCTCGTATTAATGGCCACAAAAAGAGAACGATAAATATAAAGGCTAATAATTTCATACTTTTTGATAAAGCACATTGAACTTTCGTTTCTCATGGTTGGAGCTTTGCATTACATTTTCATTGAGAATGCAAGTTTAACGATCGTTCTCATAGTGAGCTGTGCTCTAGGGCAATCAGACGCATTTTATGATGCATTCACGAGTGAGCAACATCAATTCGGGAGCAGTGCACAAAAGATCGTGAATTACACTTTGCGACTGAACGAATTCATTCAAAATCTCCATACATAAGCGCATAAAAAATATACCATTCATGCCCGGAAGGCGTTCTTGGCTCTTATATTTTTCGCTTTCTGTGTGTGAATATATCCCACATTCGAAATTCAAAAATTGGATCATAATTATCTCCAATTCATAACAACAAAGTTCATTGAGGAGAAGAAAAGGAGATTTTGCGTCGCATTCATTCAAGCTTTATGGGAATTTTTTTCTTTTTTGTTCTCGCTTGTCTTCAATCAATGCTCCGCAATCCAATTTTCATGGGGGATGCATTTGATAGTTTTTTTTTATTATTTTTTTTTGCTTCTCTTGCACAAGCCCAGCGGCCAAAAAAAAGAGCTATTTTTTGTTGCTACACTCTAACGGACTTGAACCAAAAAACACATTTGTCGGGTCGCGCTTTAAAACGAGCATTTAATCAAATTTATAGTTTTTGATTCGAGACGATATTTTTTTTTCTAAATTTGAAACGTGATCATTATGAGGATTTTTTTGGACTTGACTTAATTGGATTTCTTCTTTTTATGTTATCCAATTAGAAAATTTTTTCTTTCTCATTCACTCTCTTATATGATCGCCATTTTTGAAATTTCACTAATTGGAAAATTATTTTTGTAAAGAAACTCACCGTCGGTAGTTTAGGTAAAAATTCGTAATATTGAGCGTTGAATTCATCAAAAGTTTTCATATTTGTAATATTAATTTTGTTACTTTCGAAGAGAATCCTCTGTAAGTCCTCAACATTTAGTTGAACCTGTGGGTATAAAGAAAACTAAATTTGAAGAAAAAAGAAAGGAAGGAAAAAAGAGAGAAAAAGGTAGAAAATTGTGTGGAAATTTCAACACACACAACATCAACTTTTCCATGCAACAAAAATCTTTTTACTTACAGTATAATATTCTTGGATTGGATTGAAAGTTGGTGGACTTCCGGTGTCTTCGTATGAGTTTGCATTGCAAGGGTTAGTCCATGCTTCATAGTCTTTTTGTGCAAACCATTTCAAGCCATTATTATTGCGTTGATTATTTCGCTTAACATTTTTGCCTTTTTCTCGACCTATGTTTAACTTATTGCCTGTCTGCTGCTCCTGTTGCTGCTGTTGATTGTCAGCAAGTGGTGCTGCAGCAATTGAATCGATGAATAATAAAATGATCAGGATGCAGGCAATGATTTTGGCAGCTGTTAAAAACAGAAAAAATTTCTCGTTAATAATTTTGAAGAATTTATGTCGCAATGAGTCGAATTTTTGTTTTTATTGACGAAATTATGCACAGTGCAGGAAATTTTTATGTTGCTTTATCGCTCAACAATCGGAATTTTATGAGTTTTTAATCTTTTTGCAAAGCCAATAATTCTCTTAAACTTTTTTTTCGACGGCAAATCGTATGAGAACAAAAATGACGAAGAAGAAAAAAGAGAAATATTTTTCATATAAAATGTCTATACAACTGACGCTGATGACGAATTGATGACTAATTGTGAAATTAAGTTTTTTTAGTTTTAAATATTGGCAAAAAATAGAGAAAATCAGTCAAGTGTGAGTCGCAGCCGACGGGTGAAAGGTTCAAAAAGAAGAATTCAACATCAAGTTGAGCCGCAATGGCAATGAACGATTATGAGAAAAGAAAAATTCTTTTCCAGCAGAATAATTTTGACACATTTCAATAAAGTGATATCAATTGTCGGTCGATTTCACCACAACATTGAACACTTGATTGAATGCATTTATGCTATTTTTTTAATTTATGTTGGCGTTGTGTTAAAAAATTTCACTCGTTTTGTTTTAAAAAATCTCAAATTCCTTGTAAATTAATTTTTTTTTATCTCATAACTGACTCAGACCTAAATGAATCTCTTCTTAATTATTTATTTTATTGGACAACAATGTTGAATTGCATAGGAATTTCACTGTGTACAAATTTCTTATCTTATTTAGAAAATAATTTAAATACCACGAACTTCTCTGCATGATTGATAGAAATGTTTCCTTCGCCTTGACACGATTGTATTAATCCAAAAGAAATTTTTTATGCAGTTCTGACAATTTTCTATTTTAATAACTTTTATGCACATTGAAATTCTTTTCTTTTTCTTTTGCACAATTTTTTTTGTTTTCTATCACTTTTATTTTTTTAAGCGCAAGAATTATCTTCAATTTTTGATTTCACCACCTTGCGTTATAAAAATTTATAATTTTATTTTTTGTAAGTAATTTACAAAAAAAATTACAGTCAAAACTCAAAGATAAATTTTAAAACACGACCGTTCTTGTTCACGCTCGAAAAGTGTATGATCTGCTGTTTTGTGTAAAAAAAATAAATCTACTGAGGATACAAAAATTTTTTTTCTTCTTTGAAGCTTTCTTTCTCTCTTATACACATATACATGCACAACCGGTGAACGAAAATCTTGCTCAATAGTGTTCTCGTTGTGCATTTCATTTTGACCGAGAGAGCGAAGATTGACGAAAAGAGAGAGTCGAACGGGAGAGAAATTATTAATTTTTTTTTCTATCGGGCATTTCCCAAATTTCTCACAAAATCTCGGCTTCTACAAACATTCTATCTTATCATCATCGTTTTTTCGGAAGAAATTTTTTTTTCTCAGTTGCAATTATAAAACTGCAAATTGCTTCTTCCGTTTTATGTAAATTTAAAAATTTACTCTCACGGAACTTTTTCTTTTTTTGCACTCTACATCGAAACTGTGAGCATTAACGTCATCGGTTATGTGTGAATCAAACTATTTCGTAGAACGCGGGATTCCCTCATATGTAGTTTTGTTGCTGACTCATAATGTTGGCGCATATTTTCATGACAATCGAGTCAATTGAATAGTTTGAAATAATTTTTTTGTTATTTTTGGCTTCTCTCACACTATAGCGGAAAGAATAAATTTAAGACAATATGTTTGTTTATTGTATGATTCATGCAATTTGATTCATTGACAAAAAATTATTTACAAGTGAGAATTCATAATATGTGATAAGAAGCTAAATAAAATTAATACAAATTCCAATTGATTAAATCATATTTGTATTAATATAGAAATTAAGTCATATCCTAAAGTGTTGTAAAAATACTCAAAGCAATTAATTTTTATAGCAGCCTACATAGAGCTAAAAATATTCAAACAATTTTATACTATGAAGATTCCAGACCAAGCTACACAATGCCCAATCGTCATCATTAATTAACACATTAAACAAGCAATTCTCATCACATTTACTTCTCACTAGTTTAATCCAACTAGCCACTCGCTACGTCATATTCATTTGAGTCATGTGGAAAATCAATGACTTTCACCTGTTGAATATTTTCGCAATTTTTTCATGAATGAAATTTTTTTTTATTTCTTTTCTTTACGCTCAAATGTTTATGTGGGTGGACACAAACAGAGAAAATTTTTGGCATTTTTTTGCAAATAAACGGAAATGTTTTTGCTAGGCGCCTTCATATCATGGTTAAAATATTTCAAAAATCTAAAGAAAAATCACCAAAACAACACGCCTAAAATTAATTGAATTTATTACAATGATTCTTTGATATTTTATCAGTTCATTTATGAAACACACGCTTTAGAATTTTCTATTTGGGTTGTTATTGAGTATAAAATTTTGTTATAAAAAAAGATAAATTACATCATTACAATTGAAAATTTTTTTAAAAATCATCATTACAATTGAAAATTTTTAAAGAAGAAGAAACATACATCAAAGTAAACAAAATAAAATTATTGTGGTAAAAAAGTGTCAAATATTAAAGTATAAAGATAAACTCAATAAGAAGTAAAATCAAATAGGAATTCATAAATAAAAGTGACTGTTAATATATTTCGATAATGTATCTTATAAAGTAATTAAAAAATTTATAACTGAAGCTCAAGTATAAATGAACAAGAAAAAAATCACTTTTTCTTCTACTTTTATCAATTCACGTGCGATAAAGTAAAGGAAGAGAATGGAAAGAATAGAAAACAGTGCGCTTTATCTCATATTGTTATTTGTGATTCACCACGGTGCTCTAACATCGATAAAAATAGAAAAACAATTTAATAAATGATGAAACTTCCGATTTTTTTCTTCTTTAACAATGCAGAGATTGATTTAATTGTTTGCGTGTGGGCGGCGTTGTCCACTGATGTCGATAATTAATTTTAATGTCGTGAGTCACACTCCTGATGTTTCTCATAGTGACCAATTCATCGGAATGAGATTGCATTCGAGACTCACGTGAAAAAATGAAAAAAATGTGTCGTTTGTTATCTGAGAGACATAAACAAGAGCCAAATGGAGCCTCACGAGATGGCTTCGGTCAATGTTTATATCAGAAATGTAACTTAAGATTTTTGTTGATTGTTTAAATTAATTTAAACAAATAATTGGAGCAATTTATTTTTTAGCATGCGAGATAAGTATTGAACCAAACAAACTATTATTGTTAGGTGGTCATAAAATAGAATTCACTTTTTTAATGCATTAATGTAATACTTTATAGATTAAAAAACTCTGATATGACCTTGAAATTGACCTACATTGCAATTTGCACTTGATAATTCTGGAATGTTATAGAAAAACATTTAGGAATTACAGTCTCGTGATGAATTTGATAACACAAAAAGCAAATAACGTCATTTTTTATCATTCACTTCTATTTCAATATTATTTCACCATTTAACTAAAAAATTATACACAAGAATTTATTTATTAAATGTAAATATTATAAATTGCAATTCATATTGCAAAAATGATTATTCACAAAAATATCCATGGAATCATCATAGCATTTCGTAGAAATTAAAATGCGTTTAATGTGAACCACTTACGATAAAGAAAAAGTTTAAAGAAAGTGGAAAAACGTAAAGAAAAGTTTACGTCACTTGAGAAATAGAAAATGATTCACAGAAATCTACTCAACTCGCTGTCTGTGGCGATTCTCACAGAAAATGAAAATTTATTAGTGCACTCAAGTGGTTTTCCAACTGAGCCGTTATTTTTTGCCTCAATTTTTAAATTCTGAGAAAAACTCTTTTTCTAATGCGCTCTTTTTCGTCGTTTATGAATAATAACAATCTGTGATAGCCACTTACCGCTGCTTAATGTGATTTTGTGTTCCATGTCTGTTTTGTAAGTTTTATTTTTCTCTTTTTTGCCACTTTTTTTTGGGAAAATTTTCTGATGATCGTTCTTAATTGTTTTTCTCTCGATCACTTCACTATGATTTTTTTTCGGATTTTCCAAATTATATTGTGCGTCAGTTTTTCATTCACAAAAATAAAAATTTTCTTTTTCAATTTTCACTAGATTATTAATTTTTTCTCTTCACTTGAAATTTTTTTTTCGATTATTGCGTATTCAATTGATTTCACTTAGATATTTAGTCTTTGGCATGCATTTAGTGAATTGAAGCTCATCATAAGCCCAACACTTTATATATACTCAACACACGGAGTTGAGTAAAGAGCGAGAAGAATAACAATAACAAAAAAAAATTGTATGTATGATTTTTACCGGCTTTAGTCGCAAATTTAACGATGTGTGGTAAAGCGTCATCGTCACATACAGAAAACGTTTATGTCTGTGTTCTTTATCTCACTTTTTTCTTCTCTTTTTGGTGCAACCACGCGGTGCCTATCGAGAGTGAGAGCGATTTATGCTTTTCGCACAAATACGAACGCAACATTCGACTCTCTCTCTATTTCATCGTCTCTTCTGTGCGTTGGAGGAGCATTTTTATGAATGGAGCTCTTCCTTTTGCGCAAATCTTCGATTCTGATTGGTTGCTTGATGCTGTGTGCTTGTATTTGTGAAAGTCTATTGTATGTGGGTGTGCGTGTGTAACTAAATTATTATTGCACCCACACACCTGGCAGGATAACAAGTATCAATTAAGATAATTATGAGATATTTTCATTGACTAAATAGAGCTATGGTGATTTTTCACTTCATATGAATTGGGTGACAAATTAATGATAAGTTTAATTGATTATCTTGGACAATATTATTTCCTCGGAGATTTCTTTTATTTTGAAATAAAAGCAATAAAAAGTTTAAGCTAGATATGGTTCCGTAATACTTAATTGCTGATAAGCTCCATCTATTTTTATATTTACGTTTCTAATGAAGTTTTATGACTATTATTTCGCTTATTTTTAGCATCAAAAGATTAGAAATTATGATAACAATTATCAAAAGCATTGACCTCAGCTTGTGTCTATTTATCTTAATCAAATGCAAATTGCTATCACAATTATGGAAATTTCCTTTCGAAATTAATAAAAAATCATATATGATCAAAATAAGGATTTCTCGTTCAATTCAAGCATTTTTATTGGATGCGCATGATGTCAGCAATTATTTTGTTATTGAAAAATTTGTAATAGCCTTTATGCAAATTCTCAAATTTTCTTCCTTGAATTTCAGAATTTTTTTAAAACAATTGGTCATAATTTTTCTATTCACTCTACTTACCCTTTCTTGAATGTTTTCATAATTACTTGGTAATAATTTTTTCTCAAATGCCACATAATGAGAGATGAAAAGACTTTATATCTGATTGAATTTCATCATTTGACATAAGTTATTTGAGAAAATATCCACGTGTTTTCTTAATTTTATGATAATGAGTGAAGAACTTTAAATTCCTGCAGCAGGTAATTAATTTATTGTACATTCATAATCGCACATACTTTTTGGCTTTTTAATTTTGATGAAATTGATAAGAAGGAAAATTATTGTTTGTTTTTAAGTTGTTCTTTTCTATATTATATTCTTATCGCCTTATATGATCGCGATAAAGTTCGGGCCATCACAGATTAAATAATACATTTTTAAGATTCATTTTTTAGTCAATCAATCAAAGAAAAAAAATCCCAATAAAAATTCCTTATAATTAGAAAATGCAAAAACAAATTGTAATCAGAAGTTTTTTATAGCGAGCCAACTCATGATTACTTTCTAGGAAATACCTTAAATTTTCCGCCTAAAAAATATGTCTTATTTCCGTGGTTGTGTGTCATAACATACATTTTCGAAGGCGCCATATGACGAAAAAGATTATTTACAAACATATGTTCCTAATCTCAATATACTTATATTTTAAAAGAAATGAAATAAACTTAATGCAATGACGAATTGATAGAAATGTGCTTCAATGCGTAGGTATGATGACGTGTTTTTAGCATTGCCTACTCGATTAACGGATCCAAAGCAACGATTTCTGCAAAAAATATTCCTTAAATGGCGAAAATTTCTTGATTCTTCCAAAACTGAAATTATTTACCCAAAAATATATCGTTTGGATTTTTGACGTCATTTTCATGCATATTATTGTCTGCTAATGCGCTATGACGCACACCCATCTTCAGTTGACACAATTTTTTTTCGGTTATGACAATTGTCAATCAAAATAGAATTGCGTAAGTGAAAGTGAGAATAACAAAAATTAATCTAAAGAGACTTTTATCATTCATAATATTATATAACTACAGTTCATTATCGAAAATTTTTAATTTTTCGAAAACGCGCCTATCGTGATTATTTTGACGTCAAAATTTATTGAGAATTCCACGAAAAATACTTTACGAAAAACTTAGATAAATAAAAATTGTTTTTATGAATGAAAAAGAGTGACACAGTGAGAAAGCGGCGAGCGCCAACTTGCAATGAAGATAAGAACGGAAAGTATATGTTTGAAATGAAATAAAATGTGCGATAACTCAATAATGATGTGACACTATCATTGATATTAAGTGAGAATTGATAATTTGATTTTTATTACCGTGCAATGACGACAGTAAGCAAAATAGAGTGTGACAGTTAGCTAAAGATGAACTTGTTGACTTAATAGTCAGTGCTTTTCTATTCTATTTGCAAAATATTATAAATACTGTCATTGTGGATAATACTAATTATTATAACATTTAACGGATAAGCCCAAAAGAAAACTTTATGATGGAACAATCCGCGTGAGATCCGTTAACGTATATGATGGAAAACTATTTATAAGTGTATATTACCAGTAGTTTCCAAGAATTTCTTTTTGTTGAATAATTGACGCAATGTTAAATCCCAACTCAACAGGGAAGAGATTTCTTTGGTTTTTATCCTATTTTAAATTGCAAATGCTAAAAATAAGCTTAGTAATAATGTTTTTATCATTATTGTTTACTTATTTCTTTTGTGTAAAGTGTGATAATCCAAAGAATGATGTGAACGTATTTACATCAAAAGATACAGTAGAGAATTTTGGAAAATCCAGAAAATAAAAGTGAGAACTTAAAACCTTGACACAGTGCCGGATAATAAATAATGTTTCCTATTTTTGACAGCTTTTATGTGATAATTGAAGTGGATAATTTAAGATTTTTGATTTATTTTCTTGGAACTTTAATTTAGATAAAATAGTAAAATAATTTTGAAAATCAATTCAATAAGAATGCTTACAAGAATGACTTATCATAAAAATTATATGAAAATCAGTTAATAAAATTATTTAATAATGAGCGAATAATTGAATCAATAAGTTTTTGTAATACTTTTATTGATAAATTTTATTTAGTAATTTTATAAACACATAATGAGATGTTTTAGTTTATTTTTGAAACAAAATTATCTAATTATAAATTTCTTCATTATTTGAAATTTAAAAAAATACATCTTAAAATTTGAAAATGTTCATAAATTAATATTCCTGTTTAGCTATCAAAAACTCTTAAATTTCGTGTGTGATCCAACAAATCATTTTATAATCTTGTTTAAGAGTCTGTAAATGATCTGTAAAGTGAGATATAGCTAATCCAATTTTGATGATCTGAGTTCGGTAACGAAAAAGAGAAGTGAGACAAAAAACACATCAAGTCCCACGTAGTGTTTTAACAAATTACCTCTTGCGAGAGCGGCTCCATTTGATGAATCAATGTCTCAAGTATGCGACTTGTGTATGAGCTAAATGTGAACGTTATTAAATACCGATTGAATAACTCAAATTTATTACTGTGAGAATATTTTTGCGTATTTCCGATTCAACTTCGGCACATTCCACTTTTGACAGCACTCTCTTCCCTTTTGTTGACCTCCAAGCAATATTTTTGTGAATGAATTATCGTTTTGTTTGTGAATCACGTCATAGGAATTTCTTTCATCGTTATTTTTGGCTAGTTAGTTCACTATTTTTGTAGGTGATTGCGGATACAATGTAAAGATATATATAACATCAAGACTAGGCTTGTTCATACATGTGAACAAGAAAGAAAAAGAAGAGAGAGAAAAAAATTAATTTAGCGAAGAATCTCAATGTCGATCAGGAGCGAAAGAGAGGTGCAAAGCAAGAGTTGATTATGAAATTGGGTCGTGTATTTTGAAAACACCGTTAAGAGCATCATCGCACAATTCGAAGCGAAATTCATGCAGAAGTTGTCAGACTTTACTATCGTTTAGATCGCTTAATGATGTCATTCGCTGTGAAATTTCTTCTCACTCTCACGGTTCTAGGGATTGTGCGCGGTGAGCAATAGAAAATAAAAAAATTTAAAAGGTGGAAAAAAATTCGAATAAAAAATTTCTTCGTAGTGACTTCAATGCCGGCAGGTGAGCAGTTGACGACAGACAGTGCATTACTTGAGTACGATAGTATCGACTTGCTTAATAAATTGCCATTTTCGCCGTCTCCAAGTGTCGATTATATTGCTGATTTTGATGAGTCAGTGGATTTAACTACAGTTGCCGATGCAGCTTATAGAGATTTAGACGGTGAGCAATTTTTCTGCACATTTTTGCAATTGTGCAATTGAGAATGAAAAAGCCTTTTTTCGCTGACTGTTACAGGGAAGTTCAAAAAGAGACCAAAGGTAAAAGAAACTTTGTAAAATTAATCAATAAAATAAATTAAAATATTTGAAACTCCATTTTTAATTTTTCTTCTTTATTTACAAATTTTTTTCCTTCATTGACTTCTCAATTAGTATCTTTCAAAAGTCTTCCTCAAATATACCAACCATTTTGTGATCCAATTTTAAGTATAAAATTCCTTGTGCAAACAAAAGTATTTGATCAAGATTTTTGCTAATAATGTCATGCTTCTCTACTTCCTCATTTTTTTTAATTTGAAGCAATTTACACATTTTTTAGTTGTGCTAATTTATTCATCATATTACTGAAAATTCTTTTTTTAATTTACTTTTGCAACTTGTTCTTCAGTATCCTTTCTTATGTCAGACAGTAAATTTTGCAAAAAATGATAATAACTTTCGGCTTACATCGTTTTTTATAACGCATATAGAATTTATACGAAAAACCGCAAAAACAACAAAATATATCTAAAATATTTATTATTAACATTATCTAGCTAATATTTAATTCAAACAATGTCTTAAGACTTGATAATTGCTGTCATTTTTGATATTTCCTTGATTAATTATACATCAATAAAAGGAAAATCTTAAACTTAAATCAATTTTTTCTCAATAATTTCAGCTTAGCAAAGAATTTTCAAAATTTTCGGGAAATTTTTACATTTTCTTTTAAAACTGTTGTTTTTAACAAATTTTTTTATTTAACCTTTCAAATATCCTAATTTTAACGTATTTTTTAAAAACTCTTATAATTGAATGAAAATAAAAAAAATTTAAAAATACTTGTTTGAATGTAATGTCGGCCTCAAGGCCTGGAAATTCTAAGAAAATTTTCATATAAGTTACTGTTTTAAAATGAGAATTGTATCAAAATAGTCAATAAAATAAATTTTTGTTAATTAATTTGTAATAAAGTTACAGAAGAATACATTATTCAGGGGGATAGACACAGTGACGAACGTGGCGAAAAAATGTATGAAAGTAGCAAAAGTTCCGAATTTTTATGCCACCATGTCTATCCTTCTGATATTATTATTAAAATCAAAGCTTTATGATAATTTAAATCTTTTTGTTGAAAATAAATTATCATTCTTTTAGCTAAAATTTGTTGTGATGTCTTGAATAAACGTACACAATTCATTAAATCTTCGTAATAAATTGACCGTCAAAAGAATTTTCCCACAGCTTTTTAAAATTCTATTCATAATCAATGAGAGAAGAATTAAAAAAAAATATTTATGTTAACAGTGAGTGATAAGAAATATTATGTCAATTGTAGTGAAAAAAATCCCCATAAGAAAATTATTAAGAGAGTCAATATAAATAAATGGGCATGTGTAGATAACAACAGATGATGATTTCGATGCTCACCTTGTTTGCTTCTTTAATTTAACGGTTTTTTTAAATATCTTGATCATCATAACAAAAATAGATATTGAGAATTTGTTGAATTTAAATATTGCATACAATTAACATACCAATCAAATAGTAAATAAAAAGTTAGAGGAAAACCCAGCGTCATAGGTTCGTGCTAATCACAGAATCTTTTTGTAAAAATTTTTTTATTTTTGGAAATATTTACGTTTCTTA
>JACWBX010001693.1:8125-31614 GCA_014622435.1 Polypedilum pembai | reverse complement strand
CTTAGTCGAGTTACTAAAAATAAACAAAAAATCTGCTTACCAGCAATAAATGAACAACTAACGACCGTCATCGAATTGATAACGCCCACGTGAGTGATATTGGCACTGAAGCTTTTACCAAAAGAGGCATTAAAAGAGTTGTAAAGTCTTTCAGATTTCATCATTCGAACAGATCAGACCACTGAATATGTGAATTAATTCTCATCTTTTCTTCTCTTCCTACCAAATTAGGTCTCACGACTAGTGATTCTTCACGAAGAGGCAGAAGATGGAAACGCTATGCCAGATTTGTCAAGACCTGTCCAAGGAGTCTCAATTGCAGTCACAAATCTTGTTAAAGTTGGCCGAGAAACAATCAACAGTTCTGATGATCAAATTCTCAAGCAGGATATGCCATCTGCATTGATGCGTGTTGAAAATGCATCACAATTACTAGAAGAAGCTTCTTCACTTCTTCGTGCTGATCCATATTCAGGTCCTGCTCGTCGTAAGCTTATTGAAGGCTCTCGTGGCATTCTTCAAGGCACTTCACAACTTCTCTTATGTTTTGATGAATCAGAAGTTCGCAAAATTGTCCGTGAATGCAAACGTGTCCTTGACTATCTCGCTGTAAGTGAGGTTATCGACACAATGGAGGATTTGGTTCAATTTCTCAAAGATCTCAGTCCATGTCTTAGTAAAGTATCACGAGAAGTCAGTAATCGTGAAAAAGAATTGACTCATCAAGTTCATAGTGAAATTCTCGTTAGATGCCTCGAACAAGTAAAAATTCTTGCGCCTATTCTCATCTGCAGCATGAAAGTTTATATTCACATTATGGAACAAGGTGGAAAAGGCTCAGAAGAAGCAGCTGAAAATCGCAATTATCTTGCAGCAAGAATGACAGATGAAATTCAAGAAATTATTCGTGTACTGCAATTGACAACATATGATGAAGACACAAGTGAACTTGACAATCTTACAGTGCTTAAGAAGATCAATAATGCAATTCGCAATAAAATGGAGGCAGCCAAAGATTGGCTTAAGAATCCATATGCTCTTAAAGGCGGCATTGGTGAAAAAGCTCTTCGTCAAATTATCGATAATGCACATAAAGTCGCCGATCGCTGTTTGCCAAGCGATTCTTATCGAATTCGTCGTAATGCCGATGATTTGACTGCAATGGCAAATGCTTTATGTGAATTGCGTCAACAAAGCAAAGGAACATCGCCTCAGGCTGAATCATTGGCTCGTGAAATGATTGACAAATTGGACGAATTAGATCAGAATATTTTGCAAGCAGTCATTAATGTCGATAAAGCTGGTCTTCAACAAACTGCTCATACTGTAAGTTTAAATTTTTCAATTTTTTCATTTATTAATGTATTAAATTGTTTTTAGGTTCAAGGACGTTTAGAGCAAGCAATTCGTTGGTTAACAAACCCAGGTGCTGATGACAAAGGTTTGGGTCAACGAGCTATTGCTCTTATCATCGAAGAAGGAAAGAAAGTTGCCGATGGCTTGCCAGGACATCAAAAGTCCGACATTCTCTATCTTTGTGATGAAGTAGAAAATCTTGCCAATCAATATTCAAAATTGTGTTCAGCGGGCTTGGCTCACACACCCGAAGCTCAAGAAGTTGCTCGCAAATTAAATTCAAAATTACATGAATTAAAGAATTTGATTCAATCAGCTGTTGTTGGTCGCGTAGTTGAAGACTTTATTGATATTTCAACGCCATTGAAGCAATTCACTGAAGCTGTCAATGCACCAGAAGGAACACCAAATCGCGATCAAAATTTCAATCAGAAAGCAGCAAACTTACAAGCATTCAGTGATCGTGCATCAAAGACAAGCAGAATGGTTGCTGCAGGCGGTTCGGGCGGAAATAAAAAACTTGCTGAAGTGCTTCTTGCATCAGCTGCTCAAATTGACAGCCTTACACCACAACTCATTAGTGCTGGTCGCATACGCATGAATTATCCAGGATCAAAAGCTGCTGAAGAGCATTATAACAATCTCAAACAGCAATATGCTGACACAATCTTAAGAATGAGAACACTCTGCGATCAAGCTACCGACCCAGCTGATTTCATTAAAGCTAGCGAAGAACAGATGCAAAAACACTCTTTGTTGTGCGAAGATGCTATCAGAAACCGAGTGCCACAGAAAATGGTTGACAACACAAGCAGCATTGCACGTTTGGCTAATCGAGTGCTCTTAGTTGCTAAACAAGAAGCTGACAATTCTGAAGACCCACAATTTACCTCAGAATTACTTAATGCTTCAGATAAGCTTCAAAACTCAGTTCCAACAATGGTTCAAAATGCAAAATCAGTCGCAACTGATATCACTAATGGTGCTGCTGGTGCTAATTGGCGAGATGCAAATAAGAATGTGAGTAATATAAATCTTTTTATTTGTTTTGAAAGAATTTTCCTGAAAATCGATTTTTTACGAAGAAAGATTGTTTAATAATTCATTATTTATGATAAAAAAAAGAAGCTAAAACAAACAAATTTTACCAATTTTCATCTTATTTTCACACAGTTGCTTCAAAATGTTCGCAATGTTCGTAATGCAATCACACAACAACCTGAAATCCCAGCACCACCAGATCTTTCAGCACTTCGACTTAATGCTGAATCGCATGTTCCACCGCCAAGACCACCATTGCCACGTGAAGAAATTCCTCCAGTTCGTCCGCCACCACCAGAAACAGATGATGAAGATGAAGGCGTTTTTAAAGCTATGCCAACATCAAATCAACCAATTTTACTGGCTGCACATGGACTTCATCAAGAAGTTCGTCAATGGTCATCAAAGGATAATGAGATTATTGCAGCTGCTAAACGTATGGCTGTTTTAATGGCTCGCTTATCAGAACTTGTTCATCAAGACTCAAAAGGAAGTAAACGTGAATTGATTGCCACTGCCAAATTAATTGCCGAAGCATCAGAAGATGTGACACGTATTGCCAAGGCATTGGCTAGAGAATGCACTGACAAGAGAATCAGAACAAACTTGCTGCAAGTTTGCGAGAGAATACCAACAATTGGTACACAACTCAAAATTCTGTCAACAGTCAAAGCAACAATGTTGGGTGCTCAAGGTAGTGATGAAGATCGTGAAGCAACTGAAATGCTTGTTGGAAATGCTCAAAATCTCATGCAAAGCGTAAGTTGATGAAAATATTTCATATGAATTTATTTTAATTTAACTTCAAAACAGGTGAAAGAGACAGTTCGTGCCGCTGAAGGTGCTAGTATTAAGATCAGAAGCGATCAAACCAATCATCGTCTGAGATGGATTCGTCGACAACCCTGGTACCAATATTATTAAAATTAATTCACTGAAAACATTTTCGCTTTTCTTGTTGCTGCGAAAACAAAACAAAAACTTTTTTGAGTGTTTATTAATGATGAAAATGAAAATTTTTTTTAATTTTTCATTTCACTTTTTCTAACACACATAAAGTGAATATTTTTCCTTGCTTTATTTTAACAAAAAAATTTTTACCTAATTGTGAGAATTTGAACGAAAGAGGGAAAGAAAAATTGTAGAACAATTTGATGATTGATAATGTGAACTGCAATGAAGTGCCTATCCTTTAGCTCTACCTTAAAGTATTTATACATAAAATGAATTTTTCCTATTAAATTTTTAAAAGAAGTTTTATAAAAGCTTTAATTTTTGCTTAATTTATGGATTTTGATTGAAATTTTTAATAATGAAAATTCTTATGAGAAAATGTTTGTGCTTTATAATGGAAAGTTGCTTGTCACTGTTATAAAAATTTCCTTCAAATCCATTTCTTAAGTATTTTAAAAAGAATTCCTTTCTAGCTTTTTCGCTTTAAATAATTGATTTTTGCAAAACAAAAATGCTTAAATTTTTAGCTCTAATACCATGAAAATTGTAAGTATTAAAAATTCAATATGAAAATTGAATAAGGCACAAAAATAAATGAGTAAAAAAGTGAGTTTTTCATAGTGATAAAGTGTTGAAACATTTAAAAATGGTGCGATTTAAAAATTAACTTTTTCTAACTTTTTTAATATCAAACAAAATTAAATTATTGTGCAATAAACAAACAGCAATCACTAACTTTTTTAAAAGCAAAAATTTAAAAATTTTTATTTTTCTTTTCATCTTTTTATTTCAATCTCAATATGAAGGCATGAGAGAATCGATCTTTCTGATGGAACACGAGATATAATTGAGTATAAGCAATCGTACTAAAATGTATGTGCCAAAGTATGATGAGGTCGTACTTATCATTAAAAATCACATAAAAAATATATATTGGAAATTTTTATAAAGTTAATAAAATTGAAAACACTTGTTAATTTTTATAAAAATAAGCAAAGTGCTGCAACTATGATTAAAACACACACAGAGTGTTTACTAAATAAATTTATTTTAACAGACTCCTCTTCTCTACATTATTAATAAATATGAAACACAAATTAAATTTAGATATGATGAAAAATTCTAACTTTATGGTGACATTGTTGTTGATTAAATAAATATGATGAAAAAAAACAATCAAAAAAATTTTATAGAAACTTTATTGGCTTTAGGATTGTTTTTTAAAACATGAAAAATGAATATTTTTCTTCGTCCCTTAATAATAAATATTAACTCTTTTGTGTACACTAAATAGACTTTAATAGGTTCAAAACAAATGTTTTTGAAAAACTAAAGTGAAAAAAAGTTTTGAAAAAAATGAAATAAAGATATTAAAAAATTTAATAAATTTTGACTTTTATTTACAATCACATAATATTCATTATTCATCATCATCAGTAAAATTTCTTTTAAATGTAAAATGTTTAGGTGGTCTAATACGTCTTAATAAAATTGGCGGTGGAGTTGTGGATTTAACTATTGGTTTTGTTTCATCGCAGCAAAAAGCATCTAATGCATCTTTTTTAGTGACAAATTTTTTTAACACTTTTCTAGTGAGATCAAGTGACTCACATTCGCATTCAGCATTGCGAGTGAAGGAAGTGCTACATATAGGACAAGTATCTTGATTATTTTTGTCACAACAATATCCTAGCAACCCGTAGCAGTTTAACTTATGCGCATAAAATTTCTTACAAACTACGTGGTTTTTCAATTTTACATCAACACTCGAGCATTCACAATTTGTTTTACTGTTGTATCTGACTAAGTTCATCACCGTACACGATGCACAGATGAGACCATTTACATTCAATGCATCTGATCCAAAAATTGTGACAAGAATGAATAAAATTGTTAAAAATATCAAATTCATCTTTAACACATGAGAAATAAATAAATACTAAAATGAGCTAAGGTTGCAAACTGTGAGAGAAAAACACAATTTCACTCTTATTGTTACAATCAATAAGGCAGCACAAATGTGAAATGTTGATTCAATTGTTTTGAGCTATAGAAAATTAAGAGTTTGGCTGAAATTCCATATTTAAAAATAATTAAAAAAATACAATAATAAATAGGAATTTATGGTTGTATCGAAGATGAAAATATCATTGTCTCGAATATTCAAAATTATCAGTTGAGATCAAAGTTTCAAAGTGATAAGTTTTTCATTTAATTTCATAAAATGATATTTTAAAATATTCTAAAAATTCAGCTCGCGTGCAAATGTAAAATTTATTAATCAGAAAAAAAGTAAAACTTTTTATTGCATCACAATTAGTAAAGTCAACTTGATTACAATAGCAATAATAAAGATCTTTAGCACGCGAATTTTCAGTTGGTAGACAATAGTAATAAATGTGAACAATAATTAATTATTGAGAGTTAAATTAAAATGACAAATTTTAAAAGAAAATAAATTACCAAAAATTAACAAGAAATTCAAAAAAAAATTACAGAAATTTTCAAAAGTAAACAAAACGAGCAAAACAAAATTCTTCGAAGTTTGAATCAATTGATAAATTTTATTCATTGTCAAATTAATTAAAAATTTTCTTTACAAAATTCTCTCCTAGTCACCCGTCGATCACTTTTCTCTCATTTCAAATATTCCAAGAGTAGATACTAGAATGGTTAAATTTAAATTTATTAACAAAGATGATTTCATAATTTTCTAAAAATGCATTTCAAAAGAAAAGTTAACAACTTTTATCTTATGTTTTTGAATTAGAGTTGAAAGGCTGGCTGGCTGCGCAGCTTGACTGCATTTTGGCTGCCAAGTTTCAAAAAAATAATTATTCAATTTTCTTATACATTTCACTAACAATTCATTAAAACTCGTTGAATTGAGTTCAAATTAGTATAAACAGAACAAATGTTGAGAGAAACGGCTATTTACTAAATAGTGGAAGTCATTTGAACAAAATTTAGTGGAAAAAATGATAAGAAAAAAATTAAAATTTGGCAACTGGCAGCCAAATGGCAGCTTTTCAATTCTGATTTGAATTTGATTTCAAGAATAAAATTTTTTGATTTTTCAACAAAATTCAAATCGAAGTCAAGTCATTTAGATTTTAGAACAATTTGATTGTTCTAGTAAAGAAAAGAACTACTTATTATGAAACATAGAATTTTTTAACTAATAAGAAACGTTGACTAATTGTGTTTTGATCGCCTTGATTGAATAATATCATAATTATCACATTTAATTTAATAATCTACTCACAAAAAGCTATTCAAATCGATTTATTTAAACCCAATAAAAAGTTATTAAAAAATTTAAAGAAAAATTTATGTGTCTATCCCTTGAAAAATTCTCTCAAAATGTTTAAATTCTCTCAATATTTGTAGAAAAAACAAAAACAAAATAAACCGCTTGAATAGAAAGATAACATAGAAAAGTAAGTAGTTTAATATCAGTTGATTGCCGAAAAACGAGTTAGAAACATATATAGTCTTTTATCAACAGTGAGATTGATTAAATAATAACAATTTTATTACTTTTATTCTACTTTTTTGCTGGTCATTCTCTCTCATAATATGAATAAATAATTCAGAGTAAAAAGCATACAATATAGTTATCAGTAAATGTGAAAACACAAATAAGTTTATTTTACTGCTATCAATTATTTGCTGCTTATTCTCGAAAAATAAATCTCTCATCATTAGTTTTCTCTCACATTCCGCAATGATCAGCTCAATTATTCGTTGCGGTGCTTCTAAAGTGAATAATTTTTTGTATTTATCATATAGAGCCATGTCTTCGTCACGCTATCTTATCGATGATCCTAATTTTTCTTTCCTAAAAGAACTTGGACTGGAACGAGTTAACAAGGGCGTTTACAATGGTGAATGGTGTGGCAATGGTGAGCTATCAAAATCGATTGATCCAGCAACAAACGAGGTTATCGCTGAAGTTCAAAATGGAAATATTGAAGATCTTGAAAGCTGCATAAGAACAGCTGAAGATGCATACAAACATTGGAGAAATATGCCTGCTCCATTTCGAGGCGAAATTGTGCGACAAATTGGCGATGAATTAAGAAAATATCGCGAACCGCTTGGCAAACTTGTTTCACTTGAGATGGGAAAAATTCAAGCTGAAGGAATTGGTGAAGTTCAGGAGTTTATCGACATTTGTGACTACGCAACTGGCTTATCACGAATGTTCGCAGGACAAATTTTGCCATCTGAGCGTAATCAACATGTGATTATTGAGAAATGGAATCCTCTTGGTATTGTTGGCATCATTTCAGCTTTTAATTTTCCAAATGCAGTTTTCGGATGGAATGCTGCAATTGCTTTGGCTGTGGGTAATGTTGCTCTTTGGAAAGGAGCACCATCAACACCTCTTGTATCAATTGCAACTACTAGAATTGTAACTGAAGTACTCAAACGTAATAATTTGCCACCAACGATTACTTTGTGTCAAGGAGGAACTGATGTTGGTAAAAAATTAGTAGCTGATAATCGTGTGAAGCTTGTATCATTCACTGGCAGCTCAAAAGTCGGTCAAGAAGTTGGTGTAGAAGTGCAAAGGAGATTTGGCAAGTTAATTCTTGAGTTAGGTGGTAACAATGCATTAATTATCAATGATGATGCTGATTTTGACATGGCACTCGATGCTGCTTTCTTTGGATGCATTGGAACAGCTGGACAGCGATGCACAACGACAAGAAGATTAATAATTCATGAGAAACTTTATGATGCTTTTTTACAAAAATTGATTACAAGATATAAAGGAGTAAGAAAAATGATAAGAAGAATTTGAGATAAGAAGTAGTAAATAATAATTTTTATAGCTTATGAAACGTGTCGGACATCCATTAGATTCTTCAACACTTTATGGCCCGCTTCACAATCAACAAGCTGTTGACAATTACAAAGCAACTATCGAAGAAGCTGTTAAACTTGGTGGAAAAATTGAAGTTGGAGGAAACTTGATCGAACGTCCAGGATTTTTCGTCGGTAATTTAGTTTTCGCTCTTTAGGCTAGTAATAAACACTTGAAAAGACTTAAATTTTTTAATCTTATCAACAGAGCCAACAATTATCACAAATTTACCTCATGACTCATCAATTATTAAGAAAGAAACATTTGCCCCAATTGTATATGTTTTAAAAGCTAAAAATTTAGAGCAAGCAATTGAGTGGAATAATGAAGTTGATCAGGGACTTTCATCGGCACTTTTTACGAAAAACCTTGGGTCGACATTTAAATGGATAAGTGAAAATGGAAGTGATTGTGGAATTGTGAATATTAACACATCACCATCAGGTATGAATAAACTTAAAACATTGATTAATGATTTTCTAATAAAATTCTATGGGTAACAGGTGCTGAAATTGGAGGAGCATTTGGAGGAGAAAAACACACAGGTGGTGGTCGTGAGAGTGGTTCAGACTCATGGAAACAATATTGTCGTCGTTCGACAATCACATTAAATTATTCTCAACAATTACCACTCGCACAAGGAATTGTTTTTGAATAACTTTGAATAACATAAATAAAGAAAATAATTTTTAATAAAATTAAATTTTCACCAATTTTAAATCCATCTAAATTTTATGCTGCACAATCTGTGTAGCATTCCATGTACAATCACTAATTTCCATCCTTGCAATATTCTGCTTCACAAATACTTAATCAGTAGAATAACAAGAAAGTCTTTATACTGTTGAAAAATTTTCTTCAGCATTTTGAAAATTTTTAGAAATTTTTCTGATAATTGAAAAATTTTGACTTATTCGTTCATAAAAATTTACCAACGTGAAAATTTAATCTAACTAAATTCATTTTTGAATTACGACACATTTTTACAAATTCAAAAGCTTTTCATTCGATATTGCAACCAAATTTTACATATTTCACATATTTTAAGCTTCTTATCGATAAAAATTCTCAAGAACACTTCGGCACTTGGATAATTTTCTTTAATTCTTAAAGGTTCTGCACTTGAATCAAAGGTCATTTTGATGACTTTTTTCTGCTCAACATTTTAAACGTAATAATTGCTTCACTGCGTGCAGGTAAATAATTGTTTGAGGATCAATATTCAATTCTAGAACTTATTCAGCTTTTTCTTTTGAATCATATTAAAAAACTAGACCACCTTGTCTATAGCAATCATCACATCACGATTATTAATATATTCAATAGCAAAATATGACTCGATTCTAGGTAATTTATTTCCTCCAGTATATAAGCGTTCCTGATCCAACATGAAATGATATTTCAATTAAATTCATTTTCTTCTCTTTAAACAGTTCTATTAATTTCGGTGCTTGTTTAGTTGGATTACATCCATCGTGGATAAATTGATAAGTCTGAAATGTTCAACAAAAATCAAAAATTTTTCGCTATTTTCCCAATTGATAACAAGAAAAACATTTTATTAATTGACAACAATGACATCATAATTATAAAATCCGTTGAAGCTAGTTGAAACTGTCAAAGTATAAGCACCCATATTATGAAAAATCAACCAATCTCCCGTTTCCATTTCTTCCAACATACGATCGCTAATAATTTTATCCATTGAGTTGCAAGTACAACCCCAAATAGTTGATAATTTTTCAACTTTAGTTTCATTTTTAACGTTGGATTTTCTGATAACTGTAAATTTTAAATCAGATTTGTAGAGGAAAGCAATAAGAAATGACATATAAATGCTTTCATTAAGATAATAATGAATTTGACCATCAGTTAAGGGTTTCTTCAAAACAATTTGTGTAGCAATTGAAAATGCTGAATCCACAAAATATCTACCAGGCTCAGATATGATCTCAACTTCATTACTTGACGGAAAATTTTTATCAATTCCTGCATTGATTGATTTTGCATATTTATCGAGTAAAGATATATCTTCACCAATAAATCCACCACCGATATCAACAAAGTTTAGATTAAATCCAATTGTTTCAGCAAAGTCAAAAAGTTTACGCACAGTTGATAAAGCCCGCTCAAAAATTCCAAAATCTTGCGTTCCTGAACCAACATGAAACGATATTCCAATTAAATTCATTTTTTTCTCTTTACACAGTTCTATAAGTCTTGATGCTTCTTTAATTTCACATCCAAATTTTATTCCCAAATTGATGATCGAATTAGCTGCATCAAAACGAATTCGTAAGACCACTTTCGCATTTGGATGAAATTTCTGAATTTTTTCTAATTCTTCTACTGAATCAAACGTAATCTTTTCAATATTTTGTTCAGCAGAATATTTCAGGTGTGAAATTTGCTTTGCTGTATGCGTATAAACTATTTTTTCACGATCAACGTTCAACGCAAGCATCTGAGAAATTTCCTTCTTAGAAGCACAATCAAAGCCTGCTCCCAAATCTCTCAAAGTTTTAAGCACTTCTTCATGATCATTGCATTTCACTGCATAATATGGCACAACGCGAGGAATTTTTTCCATCCACATTCGATACTTCATGCGTACATCTTCCAAATCAAGAATATAGAAAGGATTATCATTGCTTTCCATCACACGATTCTCAATTTCATTGATAATTTCTTTATTTAAGCCCATTCTGATGAAGCTTCAAAAAGTTACTACCCAACTGTTTAATTTCATTATCAAAATTTTTCACACATGTTATAAAATGATAAGAATAAAGGCACTTGAGTATAATAAATTTTTTTAGATTAATCATAAGTGTGTGATTAAATTTTTTTGAAAGAAAACTGAGATAAGAGATTATTGTCGTAGGTCATTAACTTCTTTCTTCTTAAACAATACATACTTTTATTACTTACTTTTAACAGATTATAATTAGACATTCATACAAAAACACAAATGATCAAGAACATGAAGGAAACAAATCACAAAAATGAAAATGTTCAAATTTAATTGATAAAATATTTGAACGGAAATGCGTTTCGTCTCGTATTGATCGATTTCACGTTTGATGGTATATCTTCAACATCAAGATGAACGATCATTTCACCATAAGTACCACTCGGTGAAGGCAATCCTTTTCTCTTTAACCTATATTCTTGAGTTCGGTTAAGAACACAATTTCTCAAGTTAAAATGCAAGCGTCTGCCATTGAGGAGTGGTGTGTAGATATCGAGTTTTCCAGACAGTAGTTTATTACATGAAATTTTTACAGAATAATGAAGATTGTCACCATCACGAATAAAATGCCGATGAGGTTTTTCAACAATTTCAAAGATTATATCGGCGGGCACGTGCTGAGGTTTTATATCACCTTTCTTTGAAAAAGTGAACTTTGTTCCATTTTTTATCCCTATTAAGGAACAAAATACTTAAATATCATAAAAATTGATTTTATAATGTATTACCTCTTGCTATCAAAATAGAATATTCTTTTATTTCGCGTTTGTAACTTCCATCATTAAAAAACTTTTTTCGTTCAAAATGATATTCTTTTTTTGCACCAAAATAAATCTCTTCAAGCGTTATCTCCACCTTGTGAATTATTGGTGGATCGTGGATAAATTGTTCTTTACTATATTTTGAGGAACAAAACTTTTCGTTATACTTTTCCCTTTCACCTCCTTTATCAGATAGCACATGATAAGCTTCATTGATTTCTTTAAAATCATTCTCTGTTTCTTTCCTTTTTGACTTGTCTGGATGATATTTGAGCGCAAGATTTTTGTATGCTCTTTTAATTTCAAAAAGAGACGACAAAATGTCGATTCCAAGGATTTTATAATAATTTTTTCTTAACATTTTAAATAACAGCACAAACACATACGAAATAATTGATCGAATAAGCGTAACAGTCAATCAAAATTCAAACTGATCTTTTGGACACACAAAAATCCAATTAATTTTTCTTGAATTTTTCAAATTGTTATTTTTTTAAAAATATCTTAGAAAACATTCTCAAAATGGACTTTGAAAGTGATCCAGCAGCAGAATTCTTGAACCGCGAAAGAGAACAACTGGGCGATATCATGAATGACAATGAAAGTAAGTAATATTCGACAAAAAATTTCTTATCTCATTGAAATTTAATGAATCATTATTTTTACGCTTTCCTTTTTTCAGTTCCAGCAGCAGCTGCTTCGAATTTTGAGGGAATGATGTCAAATGATGATTTTGAACTTATTAATAGTGAAATCAAGCAAGCAGATGATGCAATGGCTAATGAAATTGTTGATGATCTTGCTGGTATGAGCTTTATCTCCACGCAGCCAGTTTTTGAAAATACTGTGCCTGAAAAAATTAGAATTTGGCGTGAAGAAACAGAAAGGAAATTAGAAGAGAAAGATCGACAAGAAGCAGAAGCCAAGGAAGCTCTTCGCATTAATGCACAAAAAGAAATGGAAGAGTGGAAAATGAAATATTCTGAGCAGCTTGAAAAGACAAAAGCATTAAATAGGTAGAAATAAAGAAAATTACATGATAAGATTAAAGTACATTCACACATATTATATTTATAGAAATGCTGAGAAAGAATTTGCACATTCAGACTTGAATGGTAACTCTGAAGCAAAAAATGTATGGGAAGCTATTTCAAACTTGTGTGACTTTACTTCAAAAACAGGACCAAAATCGACTAAAGATGCCTCTCGTATTAGACAGATTTTCTTACAAATGAAATCATCACCACCAACAAAAGTAAATTAAGATATCATTAAGATAAAAATTGGATGCAATGTTTTTCCCTTCACTTGTTTGCTTGAAAATTATTCACGAATTTAACACGTATATGTAAGAAGTGTCAATTTTCACAGAAATACTTGTGTCCAATATGAAAAAGTGTAAAATATGAGAAACTCCAATCAATTTGTTACTTTTATGTATTCTTGAAGAAAAAGTTTATATACATGCATGCATTATTAATATTCATTCCTTATATACACAAAATCAAAATTTGAGCATAACTGTGAGAAAAGATTCAAATAAATTTTTTTCGCCTCAGTTTTGTTTTATAAAAAAATAAATCATGGCTCTTAAAATAATTAAAGGTGACACTAAATTAGAAGGTGCTATTAAACTTACAGAAGAGCAGGCATATCAATATCAAATAAGAATCATTAGAAATTGGGAACAATTTTCAGATGTGTAAGTTTTCCTTAAAATTTAATTAATTTTTATTTTGCAAAATTTTCTTTTTAAAATAACATGTCATTCATAGATTTGCATTTCGAGCTGGTCCTGGCATTCTTTCATTTACAAGTGGTATTTCTTCTGTAGTTTTACTTAATCATTATCGTACAAAATTGAGATTAGGAGTTATAGGTCGAGTGACAAGCTATTTGCCGGTTGTAGCAATGCCATCTGCATTAGCTGCTCTTTTCCATATAACAGTAAGTTAAATCTCATTATTCAAGTTCTTTATCACAATCGTTGATTTAAAAACCATTTATAGCTCGTTCAAAGAGACCTTGTACTGAAAAAATATGACTGTCCATTATGTCTTGAAACACGAGCTGCTTTATTTCAAGTAGGAATTGGTTTGATTTATCCTTTGTTCTTGGCCCCAATGACATCACTCATGTATGCTACAAGACATTTTACAGTACGCCTTCCTTACATAACTGAGCAGCCAAAAGAGTGGTTAAAATTATTGATAAAATTAACTAGATCAACTAAGAGCAAATCAGCATATATTCTTATAGCAAACCTTATCGCTGGTTCAACAGTAACTGCTTTAGAGTTTAAAGAATTTGACAATCTTCAAAAAAAGTTTGAAGAACTTGAGAAACAAATTGATAGCGGTTCAATTTCAAATTAAAAGAAATTGTAAGATTAGATTAAAGTAAAGATTAAAAATAAATTCCAAGCTTTCAAAAAATCGGAGAGAGTAAAATTATTATATTCCAATTTTTTATGAGAATGCCCTTCACTTCCAGTGTCGTTGATGCTGTTATGATGTGTTGTATGTAAAAAAATATCGAGAAAGACATGAAAAGTCTGAAAACTGCAATATATACATTAATGAACTACAATCATATCATAGAAGGAAAATATCTTCGTCTCAACGATGTCTTTGAACAGCAAATCTTCAAAATCCCATTATATATCATTATTATAAATTATCACGCGCGTGATATTCTCTCTTTTTTGTCGGTTTCACTTCTTTTTCCTTCCGTTTCTCGTTCGTTGTGCCTCATTATCATTCCATTTGTTAACTTGCTCGCTTTCAACGCGACGCGGCTAAAAACTTTTTTACTGACTGCATTATGCAAATGTTTCTCTCTCTCTTTCATTATAATGATTTCACCACTACATCGCTGTTGTGATGAGTAACTAAGATGTAGTAACGATTGAGCATGTATTATTGCATCAGCATTTTTAATTAATTGTTTAATTTATACAATGGAAAATGTTATTTATGTTTTTATTCAACATCATCTTTTTTGAATGACTTTTCATACTTGCATATATTTTTGCACGTCATTATTTATATCTTTTATTGAATTTATTCTGCATAAAGCGAAAGCTGTTGTGCAATAAAGCTTTACATACAGCAGTAAGAAATGATATATGCGAACGTGATATTTAAAATCTGCAATGGTTTGATTTACATAAAATAAAAAAAAACACATCTTTCACCTTATTCTCTTGCTATCTACGAGAAATATGGTAATGCAGCTCTTGCATTCTTTTTTAAGTCTTCACGAAAGTAAAAAGTGAAGAAAGTTTCATAATTCAAATTTGTTTTGCGAGCGTTTTATAGGAAAAAAGTTAGTATCTATGAAATATCGACTTTGTGGTCTTAATTGCAGCGAATTTTTTAAGGTGGCGCCATTATCCATAAAAAGCACTCGTGAATGAGGGAAAAATTTAATTTTAGAAAATGCATCTATTTCGTGGTGTGAAATTGCATGCTCGTTGATGGTAGCTAATAAGATAGAATTCATTCGTGTTATCGTTAGACACGTACTGACATATATGTATTTGTGATTGCAAGAGCGAAAGAGAAGGAAGCAGCAGCAGATCAACAAGAAAAATGGATTTATTTGAATAAAGAACTGCATCAGCATTGAAGCAAAATCACCGAAAAAAGCACTGAGTGCAGTATAGATGCTTGCCTGTGGCAAAAAGCTATACATCATTTTCTATCCATTGTGTAATTGCGAATGCATGTTGATGCTGTCAATTGCAGGCTTACATGCGACATTGTCAGAGAATTTTCTTTTGTGTTAAAATAAAAGCTTATGTTATAGAGCAAGCTTCTTTCTATAATCACAAGATGAAGAAGAAATTTGCACACATGTTTGTCACATTACATTCCGCTCTAATGCCTTTTCATCTTGCCTTGAATGTTAAATGAAGTTGCAACATCTGCACAGACAAGCAAAGAATTCCATGAATGAAAAAGAAATAAAAATAAAGGTGTGATGAATAAATATTACAGTGAAAAATCATCTTTTATAAGATGATAGTTTTCACATAAAAAACAATTGTTTAGCCATAAAATTTTACTTTTATATTCAAGTGTTAAAAAATTAAAAATCGAAAGAATAAATAAACAAATAAAAACTCAAGTTAAAGAGAGAAAAGAATTGTATAATGTGCGTTTTCATTTGGGAATTTTTCTGGCAGTTTAACCCCAATACAACAAAATAAACTCGTAAATTTTGATTCTCACTCATTCGTTCACACCGCAAGGAAAAATTTGATTTTTTGACAGTCTCACTTTTTTCCTTTCTCGCTCGCTTACTTTTCTCATTCCAATTTATTTATTTTTCACAGCTTTTCCTTGTTTTTGTGATTCCATGTTTATGTTTTAAGTGAAATTTTTCTCTCTTTTATTTTTCACAACAACATGGTAAGTGGGAAAATTGTTATTGAAGGAAATTTCTCTAAGGATCTTTAACGATAGAGACAAAGAAACCACAAAATTACATTTGTCACAGCGTGCGAGAATGATGTAACAGACACATACATGACAAAATAAAACTTTCCTTCTTTTAAAGCTTCTTATTTTATTTTCGATCCAACAAAATTCATTTTGATTACAAATTTTTATCGTTTCATCCTTTTTTCACTTTTTTCGCTTTCTTCCACATCTATTCCTCAATTCTATAGAGAGATTGATGCCGAATGTATACAACATTGCAATTGGGTGATATTTAAAGCAATTTATTGAGTGAATACATTGTATAACATTTCTCTCCAGTGGCTGTATGAAATTGAAAGAAAGAAGGACAGATAAAAAGAAAAGATTTCAATTTACGATTTTAAATTGACTTGCTTTCGACATTTATGTTTGTAATTCTTTTTCGCTCTTTCACTCACATATTAAATATGTCTTTTGTCTTTGTTCAAAAATGAAACATTTTTAATTGATTTCCACAAGGATTTTGGTTTTCTCCTTTTGGGATTTTTATACACATTATTTCTAAGTAGTTTAGCTTGAGCTCAAGACAAAACTTTCAATTTAATTAGAAATGCTTGAAAAAAAATTTTTTAATGAGTAACTCATTCAAGTTAAACAATTAAAAAAAGATCATAACTATAATTCACACCAGAACGGCAATAATAAAGCATTAAAGGAAACACAAACTTTAAACTTCCTCCTCAAAATTTGCTTTTATTTCCTCGCTATAAAGTTGTGACAACAATACTCATCGTTTAATAATAAATTTACAACAGCAGTGGCATCAAAAGCACCATGACAACAATGAAACCATCAATTTTGTGTAAATATATGGAGCGGCAAGTTAAAAAAAGCAGTCGCAATTTGGAATGATAATGAAAAATTTTCCGCAGTCATTATTGTGACATTTCAGTGCGAAAAGTGCTCTTGAAAAATAATATATGCATTCCCAATTGAATATCGTTTTTGAGAGCGAATGAGAGTGCAAATATAAACCCAAATATATACACATAACGTAATGAGTCAATTATTCATGAAAAATAACTGCAGTGCATCGTAACTTTGGGTAAAATTGCAAATAGCAACTGTGTTTGTGCCAGGAAATTGAATGCAATAATAAAAGAGCTTTTTGCCATTAAAAACTTTTTTCTGTACTCAATTCGTACTATAAAAAATTCAATTCTGTGTCTGTCTATCAGCCTCTGCACAAAAAAATGTACACACAGAGGGAACAAATAAACATTTACAGTAAATTGATTTCAAATGGGGTTACGAGCTGCATTCATGCGTGCATTCCACAATTTAAAAAAGTGTAAAAATGTCATCATCATCGAAGCTCATCTGCTCGGAATTAATTTTTAAGGAGATGAGAGAAAAACTGTGTATTCAGCAAAAATTGCTGCTCTCACACTATGATACTGTCTGGCAATTTTAAATATGTATTGAGAAATCCACTCTTTTTTTTCATTTTATTTGTGGGACAGAATATATGTGCATAAATTGGAAATTTTTCTGTGGTTACATTTGAATCAGATTTTTCATATTATTGGAAATATATGGAAAACAAAAATTGACGGAAGTAATTAGTTTTGAGTGTTACATGTTTAAGTGAATTTTAAATGAGATAAGCATAAATCTTTATTTAGTTATAAAAACTATTTTTAATTTTATTCTTCTTCTTTTCTCATTAAATAATTTAAAACTACAAATTATTAAGTAATATAACTCAAAAAACAATATTTAACAAATTTTTAAATGAATTCTTTATGAGTTTGTTCAATAATAATTTCATCAAATCAAGATTTAAATCTTATTATAGAGTTATTCAAATTTTATTTATAATGAAAAAGACATTTCAAGAAAATAAACAAAAATTTTATGAGTTATCTTAAGAAAGGCACAACTTGAATAATCAATTTTATCCATTCAGTCTATGAAGTTATCCATTTTATAGTAAAAACAGAGAAATTCAAACCCTTAATGAGATAAAGATTCACTTTTGTTTTTTTTTATAGTTTCAAGTCAGATACTAAAAAAGCAAAATTCATTTTTGTCTATAGAGAAAGAAAAATCATTCAAAAAATAAACATCATGGATAAAACTCACACTCTTAAATAAACATTTTTTGTGAGTGAGCCTTTAACATGAGGGAAAAAAGGCAACAACAATACACAGATATACATAGAGACAGCATAAAAAACCCACAAAAAGTTTATTGCCATATACTGCATGCATATGTGGGGATCAGCATCAGAACTAAGCTTTTATAAACATAAAACAAAAACACCCCATTTAACTGTGTGCCTATCATTAATATTTCATTTTTTTCATCATTTCCGACGCTTACATTCACTACTACTTCTAACGCTTGTCTATCTTTCCTAGATTTGACTTTTTTTTATAAATATTTTCTAATACATGTGTGTGTGAGTGAACTCATGACATTTATAATGTTTTTTAGGTTTTTCGTCTGAAAAAGAAAGCATGAATAAAAATCAGAGTTGACAAATTGAATAAGGAGGAGCGTGTGTATGCACAAATGTTGCCAGATGTGCTAGAGGCTTGTTTGTTTATAGTGCAAACACATACGCAAAACATTCATCTCTCGTTGACGCATTTCCTCCCTAAGAATCATTAAACATGAGTGGAATACTTCCTGTAATTATTTTAACCACTGCAAAAACTTTTAAACTAGCGAGATGAGGATTGTGGACGGAAGCTATGAGTAAAAATCGCAGTTCATTCATGTGAGTCATAAATTTTCATTTCCATTCTCTTGTTCTTTTTCTGTATATTTGTGTGTGTGACGATGAGTAAGAAGAACATTGTGTAGTGCCATTGACCACTATGAATTATTAATTTTCTCTTCCTTTTCTCTCTCACTCTCTTTTATTTTTGAATATTTAACATGGAATAAAAATGAATTATGACCGAGAATTTATGTTCTTCAGACGAGCTTTAATTGGGAATTTATTCAAATTCATTGCGCTTAATTAAATAAACTGTTATTTAAAAATTAAATTTAACGACTTTTTGTAATTTAAATTTTTCGTTAAATTTCTGCATAATTAAAAATTAATTTAAAGCAAAAATTTTCAATTTTAACAGCAAAAAACTTGAAAAGCATCCAACCAAAATCACAATAAGCTAAATATCGTTCTCACTTAAATGATATTATTTTTTCCCATCTCCGCTTTCATGCTATTCCATGCTGTCGACAGAATTGTTGTGTATATGTTTATAATTCTTCTTACAATACTACATAATCACAACATTTATTTATAATTTTATAACTAGCAAAGAAACTTAAATAGAGACAGTAGCGAATAAATGAGTAATGAGAGTGGCGAGAGAGTGAACTCATTATGTTGTATTAGAGCTCTTAGAGAGAAGTGTAAGCATACTGTGCATCGTTAATGGACACATAAAGCACAAAGTAAAGTAAATTTATAAAGTGAGTGAGCACATTATACTTTAAATTATTCATTCAATGACATTTTTCATTTTTATGGTTGCTTAAATTCTTCATCTTTCTTCCTTCCTTCCTCTCTCTTCAAAGACATTCCGCACAATAACTCTCGCATTATTTTGTGTCCCTTGCTTCGAAAATTACCCGAGATTTTCCTTAAAGCGTGGTTTTTGGCAGGTAAAAACCTCTTAAACCATGAGGAAAGGTAAGTAAATATTTTTTCACTCACTCACGCTTGACAAGAATGAAATGTGTCTATGGCATGCTGAACCTTGTATTTGTATAGTTGTTATATAAAGATCGATTGATTGTGTTCACTTAAAGGCTTTTGATAAAGAAAAGTAAATAGAGCTTGTTTACTTAGTTTATGACGAAACTTATCTTTATCACCTAGATGTTGAATTAAGATGTTGGGATTTATGATGGGAACCTAATTTCTTGCTCTGTTGGTTTCTTTTTAAAATATTTTAAAGAAAAATAAATTTTAATAGAAAGCTTTCAATGAATTAAAGTTTTCTTTTAAGAAATAACCATAAATATCTAAAGTAAGTGAAATATGCCATCAAGCTGTCTTATAAACCCTACAAAATAAAAACATAATGATTTTGATTTTATATTTCTTTTTTTTTCAACTATTCAATATAAAAATCTTTGTGTGTGAATGAAGGAATCTAAATTGAAAGTAAGGAACCTTTTATACTTTTTCATTACAATACACACACGACACTATCCCTTATACGTCTTTCTTCCGTTTCAATGTTCCATGAAATAAATTCCTTTTGTGAATTGACGACAAAAAAATAAATTTTCTCTATGAAGCTGTGCTTTCATCACACTTTCACTCCTTTTATATGTCGCCACTCAAATGTGGCATTTTATTGTGAGTTTTTCTAATATACCTTTCTTTCCATTGATATACATCACAAATGAACAATTTGTATTCATCAGAAGATGGATAGATTGACATACAAAAGATTGTTTGGAATTTACACTTATCAATCCGAATTTCATATAGAGAAAATGAAAAATGATCAAATATTGAATTCATTCTCAATTTGTATTCTGTGCTAAAACTTTTCTTCGTTTCTTAAAGAACGAAGATATCGATGAATGAATTATTAACAGAGAAAAGATATACGTTAGATAAAGAATGAAAAATTTTGCACAGTTAATGTCGATTAAGATTTTATTCATGTTCATTCATTTTGTAGAAATTTTTTATCGGTTACTTTCAACATTTACTCACATGAATTTTCTTTCTAAAGGATTGAAATTCAATCTTGAATGTTAAAGTTTATGCAATTTTTTATATTTTAAACTCGATATCATTAGTTTTATTTCTTTTGCTTGAATAAACTTTTCATTAAAGTAAGATTTAGTGTAGAATTGATGAAAATGTTGAATAACGAGTTATTCTGTATAATATTTTGTCAACTTATTGTAAAATTGAAATACAAAAAGTTAAATATAATTTGTATGAAAATTAAAAGAAATAAATATCAATATAAACATTAAAAACTTCGTTTAAAATTCCTGAATTTAATCTTATTACATCTCATAATGAACTCTGTTATCGAAAGCAAAATAAATTCAAATAAAAGAATTGCATATAAAAAATGCTTTGAAAATTATGTGAAATTTGATTTCCATTGTATTTATTACATTTTATGTAAAAAACAAATGAGATGATTTACGTTTTTCCATTAATTTGTTAAAGAAAAACAGTAACACGTTAAAAACTCATTGATTATTATTTTTAAAATATAAAACTTAATTAATTGACTCAGGAAAACATTTTCAACTGTTTATGATCCAAAAAATTGTGAAAATTCATGTGGATTTTTAAAAATTTTGTACAAAACTTTCAACTTTAAATATTTGCTGAAGTAAGTTCTTCAATTGTTTTTTTGGATTTTAATATTATTCATCTTCCGTTATTAATTAAAAGTTTGTCAATCTGTCAAAATATCCATAAAAAAATTCATTTTTCTTTTCATTGACAGTACATATTTTTTGCGACACGTGTGTCCCTAAAAAAAGAAGATAAGATCAAACCCTTTCACATCTCATAACACGTCAATGTTCAATTTCGAAAGGAGGACTTGGCAACCAAAACGAGAGATAGTGGGTATTTCACATTCCAATGAATACTAAAACATTATCACCTCACAAAAAAGGGATCATCATTACTTGATTGTTATTAAAAAACTACCAGAAAAAGAGCAATATTCATATATGTTCACATTGACATGAAAATGGACAGACTTGTAGTGACACATTTGGGTTTGTTATCATCGTCATACTCTATTCCTATTTCAATTTCAGATTTTTTTCTTTTTTGATATATAACCGCAAAATAACATACCAAAGGAAAGTAAAACATCCTGAACAGAAATTTTCGGAAGAGGAAAAACATCATCATTTGTCTACGGAAATAGTGAACATGCAATTGTCATAATTTTCATTCTTTCCATTTCACATAATTTGCACACAAGAGACAAAAGCTGAACAAATCAAAATTGTGCTTCAAAAATTAATAAATTAATTTTGCAAATGTCAAATCAATCAAGAATGGAAATTTTTCAAGCTTCAATGACTCATGGCGATTGAAAATTATAATCAAATGTAATTAACGCGATCTTTTGCTGACTCAACCCTCTTTATTGCATTCATATTTATGCATATGTGTGTCAAAGATTCAATTTCAATTTGCAAACGGCTGCATTTTTTGTTTTCTTATTTTAGCTTTTTGCAACCACAAAGCTGCTGCTGCTGTCTACACCGCTTCAGACTCAATTGCATGCAGTTTAAATTCATGAATATTTCATATTCGCTAAATGATTTTCGTATCATCGACATAAAAATATGAAAATTAATTTTCGTGTTGTTGGAAAAAGAGAACGCGAGCGAAGAGCGGCAAACGCAATTATTGAAAATAAAATTTGATTTTTCTGATGGTGAATACATACGCATGCATGCATAATTTCTGTGTATATAATGATAATTTTAATGCTGTTAATTTTCAAGCGAAAATTTAATGAAAATTGTACATTTGTTCATGATAACATAACATGGGCGTTGATGTGGAATAGAAATGAAATAATAGCTATTTTTGAATTCAATAATATCATAGATTATTGTATAAGCTTATTTTATTATCTGAAAAATTAATATTTTAAAATTTTATCAAGAATTATCATTAACGAAAAATTTTAGTTTGACTTTTAAAAAAATCTACAACATGACGATGTAAAATTTTTGAAATTATTTAATAAATTTTCGTAGAAATTTACTTAATTTTATTTCTAAATAAATATACAAAACTTATATTAATTATGACAATTTATTAAGTAAATTTGTGTTCTTCAAAGAATCTTGTTATCTGAAACTGACAATTAAATTCGATTTAATTTCAAACTGAAAGTCTCTTTTGACACAATACAATCAAATATCATCAAGATCAATCCCAAGGGGATGATCACTGGGGCGAAGCGCGAAAAATTGTAAAATGCGAGAAATGCGCGAAAGTGTGCGAAGAATGTGCGAAGTGCGCGAAATGTAAACATTGTTTTGTGAAACAAAATATTTGAAAATTTTAATTATTATTTAGTATTTTTTATGTTGCATTAAATGCAGCAGTCTCTAATCATTATGTACTATGAATTTCTAATCAATTGAACGCTTGAAAAACGAAATATCAAAAGAATAATTTTTGTTCTTCGCCCCAGTGAACATCCCCTTTTCAATCAATCCTTTTTCCACTTAACTATCGCACTACATAATTAAAAATCTCATTACAACTTGAAAATTTTAAATT
>JACWBX010001690.1:954-12972 GCA_014622435.1 Polypedilum pembai | reverse complement strand
TGATGACATCACAAGACAAGCGATGTCTTGGAATCCACCGGGCAGACGCAAGCAAGGACGACCCGCAGTTACCTGGCAATCGTCTGTTCATAATGAAGCAGCTCAACAGGGCAAAAGTTTCAATGAGCTGGTGGACCTTGCGAAGAATCGAATTAGATTCAAAAGTTTTGTTAGCGCCCTACGCTTCACAGTGGAGCAATAGGAACTCATCAATCAATCAATCAATGAGGAAATTTCTGTAATTTCTTCGTAATAGTTTAAGTAATTCTCACATTTCTTCAACGAACCTCAATTTCATTGTTAACTCTGTGCCAAAAATATTCATAAAGGAAATCAGTTATTTCTCTAATTCTTTGAAAAAGCGCCTAAAAGCTTTTTTTATCTATTTAAAGTTTCTAACTTGCACTTAAAAAGTACATTTTTTTGTATTTTTTTTAATAATGATGCGACCCCCTCCTCCTCATGCAGTCCAACTACAATAACAATGGGAAATTGGTATTATGTATAGAGATATATAAAAAAAGAGTAGAGTGAGTGAAATTTCCAAAAAAAATAAACGGCCATAGTAAATAGCCGAAAAAGTGCACACAACAAGGAAAAGAGACACAGAGAGAGAGAATGAGCAGATTTCGAAAAAAAGGCAGCAGCAGCCAAACTAAATAAATGATTTTTTTTAAAAAAGAGCTGTTTAATGTCTATCTCAATACATATGTAGTTGCACACATAACACACTCTTTCATTCTTTTTTAGGATCAAATTGGCCACATATGCACATTTGCCAAAAAAAGAGCACACTGAGCCGAGCGAGAGAGTGAGAGAGGGGCCGAAAAAAAATTATCCACAATTTTTATATTCTCGTATCCAAAAAAAAAATTGTGTGTGCTTTGATTGTATATGTGTGTGCACTTTTTTTCTCTACAATGCACATACATAAGTATAGTTCCAAAAAAAAAATATAAAAATGTTCGCCCATGAAAGAATAATATCAAGATCAATGTGTGGCAATAATAATATGTGAAAAAAACATATTAAAAATAAACGAAAAAATGAATTGCATTATACGCGGGCTGCAGACTGCATCAGCGAGCGAATTGAATTTTTTTCTTTTGCTCATTCTGTTTCGCCATGAAAATCAACCATCGCACAAAATATATATATACATATTGCCGAAAAAAAACACAGGCAATAATTTGATAGTGTTTTAGACCAAAAGAAGAGAGCTTTTGAGTAAGTCGTGTTCATCTGGACGAAATAGTCGTTCTTAATGCATAACATAATAAAGTTGTAAAATAAAATTAGTCCTCTGGCTGGAACTGAAAATAAAATATTTTAAAAATATTTTTTTGTGAGGTGCTGAAAAGAAAAATATTTCAAAATAAAATAAACAAGTGAAAATTTTTGTGAATTTTAAAAAACAGAAGAAAACAAAAAATTGTCAAAAAATTAAGAAAAATTTTTATAAAGAAGTGCGAAGTGAAATTTCTTTTTTAATTTTTGTTTGTGAAACAAAGATCGAGAGAGAAAAGCAATTTGCAAAATTGCAAACTGTAAGTAACAAAAATTTTCTATTTTTAAATTTGATGACAGTAAAATTGTGGGTAAATTTCAATGGGAAATGAAATGAGAAAAGCTGATTATGATTGCAATTAAAATTTTGGGTTTTAAACAATGATTTGTTCAATTTATTTTTATTGTTATTTTGACATCAACAAGTTGATGGATAAAATTTTCGATCATTTAATTTTACTCAGAAAGCTTTTGAAAATTTGAATAAACTTTTGTAAATTTACTCATTTTGAATCTTTGAAAACTTTCAAGTAATTTTCAATGACTTAAAATTTCATAAAATTTGATAATCGTAAGAGTCTCTAATGAGCTCTGACAATTTCTTTATTAGTTAAAAATTTTGATTTTATTTTTTATTTACCTAATTTCCATTTAATTTTCAACCATTTCTTGAACTTTTTTACATATATCAAAAAGTGTTCAAGTCATGATTTCTATTCTGTTTCAAATCTGACTTTTTCAAATTAGAATTTTGAAATAAAAATAAAACTTAGATAATGAATTTTAATCCGATTGAAAAGTTTTTAGTAAAAGTCTAAAGAGAAAACTAATTTTTATTAGTAAACTCATTTGTTTGAACGCTATCATAAAATTAAAAATATTATCAAAATGTCAACAGTTAAACCTCTTTAAAAATTTTTAAAAATAATCACTGACTAAATTGAGTTTTAATTTAAATTATTTCTTTTCTAAAAGTTATTAAAATAACTTTACATTTTGATCCTTTAACTTCCGTCTTTAATCGCTAATAATAGTCTCTTAGTTTATCTCTAACGTCATAGCGAGTACAGATAATTTGTTATTAAGGAGAAGGAAACTTGTAAAAAAACTCAAATTGATAGAAATTTCGATATTTTTTTATCGCGATAATAAAATGATAGAAAAATCTATTATAATTTCTTCTATCGCGAAAGGATGAAAATTTATATGGACTATCGCAGTAGAAACTCAAAAATTGATAGCAACTATCGCAATAATTCCACTGTGCGATAAATAGTATAGAAATCTTTTGTTTTTGTTACAATTTTGTGTAGTGATGATGGCAGGATAAAGATAAAAAACAGTAATAAAACTACATCTTCTGTGAGCTAATAATAATTTTGTCTACTAAAAACGAAAAAATTAAGGAAATTGAGAACTCTTAAACTTTCAATTCTTATTTATAAAAACAGTTAAGCAACATTAAAAGTTCGAAAAATCATCAACTTCTTCATTCAAAACACAAAATTCAATCTCTTAAGAATCAAATAGTTAGAAAAATCATAACACAACTGCAATCAATTTTATTTTGTTAAAAAAATTTTCTGTTAATATTTGAATTTGTCAATTTTGAATCCTAAATTGCTTCAACAACACTAATAAATCAAAAAGAGAGAAAGAGTGTTACCAAAAGACCGATTTTCACATGCAACAGTTAAATTCTTTTACTGTTGTCATAAAATCAAATAAAAAAAATTTCATCGTGTACGCGACAATACGCTGCAAATCACACAAAAAAATTTCTCTCTCGCACGAAAATTGACTTCTAATTTGTTTCTTTATTTATTCATTTTTCTCTCTGTCTCTATTCTGGCCTCAACCGAGTGTGTATGCCGCATAAACGATTCATTTTAATCTCTATTTAGCAATTTGTCGCTTGCATGCAGAAAAAAGAAATTTTTCGCAGCATTTCTGTCTCTCTATTAATTTTCCTCGCTTTTCTACTGCTATTTTTCATTCTGCGACTCGCGTGAGGTTTTTCAATGCAATCGCGCGTTTTTTTCATTTAGAAAAGAATGCAAAAGAGCGAGAGGCAATTGTGAAGTGACCGTGTGAGTTGCGACGACATACGAGCAAAAAAAATTGTGACCAGAAAAAAACACACAAAAAACGATATCGGATGGCATGAAAAAAATATTATTATTTGCCTATTGCTTTCTCATGCACTTGTCGCACTCTATTACTCATCCGAGTGCTTGTGTTGAGTGTATCACAATTTGAATATGAAAAAGAGTGACTGAATATTTTTCTGTTGGATTGAAATGGATTTTTTAGGGCTAATCATGCATGCTTCACAATCAAATTTGAGAAGTATTTTTCCATGGAAAAAGTTAAATTTTTCTTTTAATCTGTTTTTATGACTTTGATTTTTAACCCTCAATTGAGTTTTATTATTTAAATATTTTCTAGAAAAAGATCTTAGAATAACATGTTAAAAAGAAGTGTCATTCTGGTAAATTATGAGAGGTTATAAATAACCTCCTGAAATGTATTTCAAAATTACTATATCAAAGGACAGTTAATTTTGAAAATAAAATTTTTCTAGAAGGACTTTTAAAAATTAAATGATGAAAAATTTTCTATCTAAAAAAGAATGACAAAGAATGAAGATGAAGCAATTTCAAATTTCAAATTTTCTGAAATTTATAGTGAGTAATTTTAATTACGTTTGATTCTATCTCTTGAAGAAAGAGTATTTAAATATGCAAATTTATGAAATTTTAAAGAAAAAAATTTTAATTAATTTATTAATCAAAGATAAGAAAGTTCCGTCTAATAAGATCTAAAATGATTTAATGTTTCATAAAAATCTTAAAATTTCTAAAAAAAAACTTAAAATTTTGATCTATCGATTTTTCTATCTGTATTATCAGGATTTTATCAAATTGTCTTTAAAATTCTTACTTCTATAAAAATATCACTTCAAGAATTTTCAAATTTCATCTATTTGTTTGTCTCATAAATTTTCTATTTCCTTACAAATCTATCCAAATCCTTAAATTAAAGTCAAATTTTCAATAACCTCATTTCTTTCGTAAAGAATTTTCTTTTTCTTTTCCTTATTGTGTGTCATTGAGTAAAAAAGAAAAATCTTAAAGTCACAGAAAATCCCTTTCTTACCTCACACTTCATACTAGAAAGAAGAAAAGGAAAAGAATCTCATTTTTACGTGACATACAAAAAGAAATTTGTCGGTACATAAGAAAAATGCACATAAGACCATGCTTTCATATATATTTTCTCTCAGTCGTGAAGGAGAGTGTGAGAAATTTATGATAATTCATCTATGATAAGAAAAAAATTTCTCCGTCGTCTCCCACATACAAAAGTTCATTCATTGAGTCAGTCAGTCATTCAGAGAGTGAGAGACAAAATTGTACGCGCCTTATGTACATTGGAGACATGAAGAGGAGAGGAAAAACAATTTTTCCCATCGTGCATCGGCTCAGGCACATCATGAGCCACACATATATGAATAAATTTCTCTTCTCCTCCCTCTGAACTTTTTTTTTCTTTTGCTGACTGCCTGGCATGTACATATCATCAAAAAAGAGGCGAATTGAGCCATGCTTCTTTGCCTTTTTCACATAAACACTCTCACGAAAAATTGTGTGTATTTTCATCCACTTGTTGAGCCTTTTGCTTTACTCTCGATGAACTTGTGTGTTGTTGATGCTTCTGCCTTCCTTAAAAATGTCATTATTGAAAAATTAAAAATATTTTTAGTTCTTCTGTATTTTAATGGTTCAAAAATTTTTTGGTTGAAAACCAAAAACAAAAATTTAACGATTTTTCAAGATTTAAATCTTATATAAATTCAGAATTGAGTAAAATTTTAAAAATAACGGTCAAAATCAAAAATCAAATTGTTTTCAACTTAAAAGTTTTTTGTTCAAAAATCACAACAAATTTCATCTATTAAGAATTATCAGACACAACATATGCAATATTTACTCTCTCTTTGCTGCTCACTGAGCAATTTCACATCATTCATTCATTCACACAGAGTGAAAGTGCTGCGTTGACTAGGATAGATGGATCATAGAGAATCGTTTGCCATGATGGTGGTAAAAGAGCACTTGCGGCAATTTTCTGTTGCTTCATATATTCACACATAAATTTTACTATGATCATGACACTCACTAGATGGTTACAAAAAAAAATTCATTTGATTTCTGTTAAACTAGTTGAGTTTTGAGGGCGTGCGAGAGTAAAATTGTTATGCAATGAAAAATGTCATCGACATTTCTTGCTGTTATTCGATAATACTCACACTGTAGATATGAAAATGTCTATTTTCATTATTGAGAGTGTGTTGTTGCTTGTGAAAATGAGGTTATCGTTAAACTTCAACTTATTGCCTTAAAAAACATCCAAGTGAAACACTTGAAAGTGAAGTTTGAGTTGTTAAATAATATGATAATAAAATATGAATGATATTGTTGCATATGCATGTGTAATTGAATAAAAGAAAGCAAAATTTTTTGTACTGAAATACATTTATTTAAGTTATATACTCAATTTTTTAAAAATTATAAATTATAATAAATTAGAAATCATTTTTGGCTGCCGGCTGCCTAAGGAAAACTTTTATCTTAAAATCTAAATTTGCTTCAATGTAATGTAATTAATATTTATAAATGATATTTCTGTGTAAAAAAGGAAAAACTTTTGAAAAAATTATAAGCCAGCTAGAAATCGGCAGCCGGGCTGCTTGCCAACTTTGATTTAAATTAAAGGAAATCTTTTGAAAAAATGTTATTAAATTAATTGAATATTGTCAGTTTAAAAGCAAAAATAGGGTTCACACTTACATGTATATAGTCAAGTATATGCGCTTATTTGCATGTAATTGAATTTTATTAAAATGCCTATAATTTAGTCAAATTTTATTTATTTTGGGCAAAACTTGGTCAAATTTATATGAAAGTCTATGATTCTTAAATTTGACAAAGTTTTGGCCAAAAAAATAAAATCTAAATGAGTTAAAGGCATTTTTGAGTAACTTAATTTGCTTGCAAGCTGCATAAAAATATGCGCATATACTTGACTATATGCATGTGAATGCGAACCTTAAACAAAAAGAAATCATATTTAAATAAATTCACAAAATTCACTGAATCTTTGTCAAAATAATTAAAATATTATAAAATATTTCTTTTATTTTATAAAAAAATTAATAAAAAACTTCATTTTTGTTAACAAAACCCATAACAAAATAAAAAACGCATGCATACTTGATAACAGCTCAAATAATAAAATATATGCACTTGGGCTGTCATAGATAAGAGTTTTGCATTTTGTATATAAATATGAGAAAACTGAGAAATAAATCAAACTCTCTCCAACTCAAATGGCCTCAATACACTTCACCATCTATCTGTCTAAATTCTACAAACATAAAAAATTGATTCTTTTCCCTTTGCATGTTTGCGATGTGCCATTTCGGACCAAAAAATAAAGAAGAGAAAGAAAATTTCACAAACATTTGTAAATCTTTCAACAAGTTGTTGCTTTTGATACCTTTTTTTGCTCTCCCCATGCTTGCCTTCATCATCATCATCATCTTATGTTTTTTTTGAGGGTGGCAAGAAAAAGAAAACATTTGTGTGTCTGTGTAGACAAGCTAAAAATTGAAGAAGGTCATATGCAGTCGCTCAGAAATTTCACATCGATCTCCTTCTGCTCTATATAAAATATCAAATGAGAAGCAAGAGAAAATTATAAGTATGTCAGCGGACATAGATGAGAAAGTGTTCATGAAATATTAAACGAAAAAAGTGAGTCCACAGTGGGCGATTTGAGGATCTCTTTAATTTTTTCTCTTCTTATTTTTCGGAATTTTTTTCTTCTTTGAAAGTTTGAGTTTGCTATGTTTGAAGAGCCTACGCTTTAGAGATGTTGTAATGTGGGTAAAACAGCATAAGAAAAATACTTTATTTGTTTCTTTTGTTTTTAAATTACGTAAGACAAAATTTGACCATTTTTAACCTTTTTTCACTTTGAAGCAAAAGTTCAATATGAAGTTAAAAAATTTATAAATTAGCTTGAGATTCCTTTCTTTTACGTTAATTTATATCAAAATTTAAACCTAAAAAATTATGAAAAAATTTAAATTTGCACTTCAAACAAGACTTAGACATTTAAATTTTTGATTTAAATTTAGTTTGATCTAAATCAGTTTAAATAGGTTCTTGTTACCAAACTACAGTATGGGACATAATTGATTCCACGTGATTTTAGATGTGCCAAGCTCGTTTTCCCATGTTGTTCAGATTAATGTTTTGATATTATTATCATTTGATAGCTTAAAGAATAAGCTTTCCAACGATATCAAGTATTTAGCTGAAAGTGCTTTGATAAATGAGAAATGGCAATAAAAAAAATGTTAAACAAAATTAAGGATTTTTGTTAAAGTTTTTTTGCAAGGGAAAATAACTTGTGCAAAATGACGCAAAATAGCGCTTTTTTGTGCAAAATGGTGCATAATGACGCAAAATGGTGCATAATGACGCAAAATGTTGCATTTTGGTGCAAAATGGTACATAATGTTGCAAAATGATGCAAAATGTAACAAGTTTTTTCCCCTTGGTTTTTTGTTACAAAATTATTTGATCTAATTCTACAAATGTGATTTAATTTGATCAAGGCGATCAAAACACGAAAATGAATCAAAATTTCATGTCAGTTGAAAAATCTTGTAGATCTCAATAATAAGTAATATTTTGCTTTACTATAAAAAGCAAGTTGATTTGAGATTTAAATGTTTTAAATTCAACTTGACTTTTGACAAAAATTTGAAAATCTTTTTTAAAATTCACAAATAGTTTTAAAAGTTCGATTTCGATTTGAAATCTTTATTAAATAAATATTATAAAATCAAATTTTCAAGGAATAAAATGGCAAAATAATTTAAGAAAATCTAAATTTTACAAAAATAAAGATTGAAAGAATTTGATTTATTTTTAAAATTCTTCATAATTTCTCTTCACGTCACATTGCAAACGAAAAATACATTGCACTCTACACACATTTTAAGTAACAAACAAAAGCGCAAATTTGCAATAAAGCGAAGAAAATAGGTCGTTTGTATTTAGACATTGATGAAGTGAGTAAGTGAGTGAGTCCATAAAAAGTAATCATTTATAAAAACTGAATGTGCTGTCTGGTGATCTTAAAAATAAAATAAAAAATTGCATACACTTGAAATCTAGATCAACAAATGTTTGAGATGATGATGATGTGAGACACATTCTAGAGAGTGCAATTGCGTTGTTATTTTTGGGTAGTGAAAGTTTTCCTTCTGTTTATTCAATTTTGCGATTGCTGTGTGTAAAATTTTATACAATTACATCGTCATCGTCGTCTTTATCACACAATTCTCTCGCTCTCTCGCCATGTCATGTAAGAAAAAAAAAACAACAAAAAAAAAATGCTGAGCTGTGAGTTGTGGCCTAAATTTTCACTTCTCCTCGCTTTTGCTCCGGCTCAGCAAATATTGTAAAAGTTATTATTAATACTTTTCAATTGAAACACAACATGAGAGAGGACTGAGACCAGCATCGCACACATAACGGCACATTTTTCTCTTTTGAATGCTGTAATTTGAGAATGGTAAAGTGAAGTGAAGGATATGCAAGTTTTTTTTCTTTACCTTTGATTGATTACCTCAATGCAAAAGAAAGTTCATCCACAATGGTACGATTTTTAAAAAATCTCACGTTTCACTTGAGGCTTTGAAAATAATTTTTTATTGTAAATGGAAGGATTTTGCTGAGTTTCCTTTAATAATTTTATTCAAACTTTTAACCGTTATTTTCAAACGCTTTAAAAACGTTAAAATAATTTCAAAAACAGAAGAATTCTCAAGCTATGAACTAAATTTTTAATTTTTTTTGGAAAATATTTCGCAAATTTAAATAATTCATTGTTTGACAAATTTGAAAATATTTAAGTTTTTGAAAATTTTCTGACCGTTATTTTCAGAAATTAAAATTTTATAACTTTTTAGATATTGGCAAAATGCGTATAACAAGAAGAAGTAGTTTATAAGTTTTTTAATATTACTTTGATTTATATTCATCAAAAAGTTAAAATTTTAGTTCAATTTTCTTCTGCTTTATGTTGTTTCATATTCACCAGTAAAAAACTAGTTTCCAATATTCTTCTTTATTCTCTTACAAAACTTCACATTGGCTTTGCCAAAAAAAAATTATCTAAAAAATGCAATTTATGGATTATCTTCGCTCGCTGTCTATTGCAGTCGAGAATGAATGTTCTCATGGAGCGTATGAAAAGAAAAAGAATTAAATTGAGTCGAGTTCTCTCTCTAACTCGTTAATAAAGTCAATTTAGTGCAGTTTCCCTTTTGCATTTATGTTCATTCTTTTTTTTCTCTTCTGTTGATGCTAAAATATGCAACTAAAATTTATCTTATTTTCTAACAATAAAGTGTTTCTTTATTTTCGGCTGTTTCTGTTTTGTTGCTAAGTCTCTACATTCAATGCATTATGAATTCTGGAATTACGAGTTTTGAGATTTTTAGAATGAAGAATGAATATTAAAATGATGTAGTGTAGAAAAAATGATTTCTATTTTGAAATATTAAGAGTTAAAAAATATTTATTGAGACAAAGAATTTCCAAAGACAGTTTGAAAATGAAAGAAAGTGAAGAACAAAATTACAAAAACTCTAATAACTTAACAAAAATATTTTGATAATTCCATAAAAAATGTTTGAGTTTTTATAGTTTTTTTCTTTTCGCTATCAAGAGTTCTTTCCTCTTCAAATTCATGTAATAGAGAAAAGTTTAACAATAAATTTATAACAACTGTGAAATTTAAAACCTTTTTCATCACTTGTTTTCCATTTAAGAAGCTGAAAATTGATTTCAACGTTGATTAGTCGTAGTTAATTTCATAGTTTGAACCAGATTTGAATTTAGAAAACGAAATGTTTTGTAGATTTAAATCTTAATTTTTGAAAAGTTTTTTGTCTAAAATAATTTAACTTGAGACTTTATTGATTACTAAATAATAACTTTTACATAGTTGTGCAAATGGCTTTAACCATTGAGCTTTAGTCTTTGTTAATGTTTCAGTTAGTTGTATTGAAATATTTGGTAACGCCGATTATTGCGATTCTTCAAAGTGTCTTCGCCTTGGTAAATCCAAAAATTTTGATAAAAATCTTCTATTGATAATTTTTTATCTAATTTGTAAGAATTTAATTGAAAATATTTAAAACATTCTAAAATTCAAAATATTTTCTAATTTTAAACTACAAATTCAATATTTAATAAATATTTCTCTCTTCAATTTAAATGTCAATTGATTCATGAGCAAAAAATAAAAAAAAGAAATTTGAATTGAATACAATAAACATCAGCTTCAGCTTCTTTTTATTCTCTTTGTCTAAATTCAAAGTTCTTGTTATGCTGGCGATTATAGTTTTAATCAAGATATTCGATGTAAAAAAATCCATTGTAATCGATGATCCACAGCGTATAGCAAAAAAAAATTATATTTTTAGAGGAAACATGAGAAACAGCCAAAAATCTGAATTTTCTTCGTTTCTCTTTATTCACATTTTCAAATGTGCAATTTTTTTCGGTGCTGTGTGAGTTGCCGAATGTGAATCTACTGGTCAATGACCTTATCATGCCACACATTTATCGTTAGGCCATATACAAATGCAATTTCTCCCTCCTCAGTCTTATTTAGACTCTTTTAGCTCGCTTTATTATTATTACTGCCTGTGCTCGTTTTTTTTTGGCTTCTTTTTATTCTTACCCATCTCCACACTGCTCAAAAATTATTTCTTTTTTCTTTCTGTGGTCGAACATTGAACATTCGCATACAGTGCAGTAAATTTTAGAGTCATTAATTTAGTAGATGTGGGAATGATGCAGTTAAAAGTTTTTAATTTTATCAAAGATCAAAGTTCGACTTGCTCACACCAAAAACAAAATTGAGTTCATTTTTGTAATTAATCTTAGTTCTTCTTTAATGAGATTTTTGCATTGTATACAAAAACCAAAATCATATCGCAAATTATGCTCTTTTTTAGTTGCACTGGTGCACGCTAAAAAATATTTATACACAAATTTGTAATGCGAAACGGAAAGAATAGGGTGCAATTGACGTAGGCAGGCAATCAGCAACATGAGAACAAATAGAAGCATGCCTAATGCAATTTTTTGTGCTTGTGATTTTTTTATGTTGTTCTTTTGAATGAATGAAATTTTTTTGTTTTTACTTTTTAAATTATTGAAAAAGAAAGAGAAAACAATTTTTCGCTTGTTTCTAAAATTTATTAGAATTTTTTATTTTTAAAAGTTTTTCTAAACTCATAAACGTTTAAAGTAATTTATGAAATTTTATTTTTATTATTCGATTGAATTTTTAAATTCTGAAACTGAAATTTTAATCTTTTAAATGAAAATTCAAAATAACTAAAATTTGAATTTTGAAAAACTGTTGAATTTTAAACAATTAGAAAATTTTCGAGTTAACAAAATATAAAGTTTCAAAAATTTGAAGAAAATTTATTGTTTTTGATTTAAAATTAATTTGAAAATATTTAAATTTTAAAAAACCGTTAAATTTCAAACTTTTCGATAATTTCAGAAGAATTTTTTGCGTTTTATTTTCTGTGATTTTTTAGGGAGTTGCCCTTACGATGGAACGAAA
>JACWBX010001687.1:0-10351 GCA_014622435.1 Polypedilum pembai | reverse complement strand
ATCCAACTCGTTCGTCTCTTCTGGCCTTTTTCAATTCTCGTCTTATTCAAATAGCAAGCACTTCTAAAATGAGATTAAAAAAAGTTTATAAACTCGTTATTAGATTATTTTTTCATTAGCAAGTGTCTGTTTAAGTCCTCCAACACTCTTAGCTGTTTACTGAAAACTTGATAGCAATTTTAATATTTTGGATTTCGAGGCAATCATTTACTGGTTTTTGTTAAAATTTTTATCGTTCTAATTTATAAACCTTTTTGTAAAAATCAGTATTGTAGCGATTAAACATTTTTTTAATGATTTGAAACAAATTTCGATAATTTTTTGAATTCCTAAAATTAAATTTTTGCATGTTAGTTTTATATTTGTAATTTTTGTTTAATCTTTTATTTGAAATTTTCTACACTTAATTCATAAATTATAACAACCTTTACAAAATTACTAAATAAATTAACAAAATTTGATAAAGCGACCTTCATTAGTCAATAATCATCAGTAAATAAAGATATGACTTACAAAAAAGTCTATTTCAGGTTGGCATAAATCATATATAATTATAGAGATATTTGCATCTAAATTTAGTACAGACAGTTACCGCACAGGTGCTTGAAATGACACAAAATAGAAAAAAAGCTTGTATGTACGAAGGAAAATTCCATAGCAAGTCTAATAAATCAATTTCCAAAAAAATTATGAATGATATATTGCTTGCATGTACTGACCTACAACTTGTTCGCTTACTTATGATAGAGTATTTTTATTGAGCATGTAATTTGGCAATTTTTACACATGCCGTTTCCTATATCATCACATTGAAATTGATTGGAGGTAATAAATCCAAATTGAGAAGCATTTGTGTGTAATTCAATAAAGAATGAAAGATAAAAATAAAAAAGTCAGCATACGAAGTTAAATTTATTTTGACTGCTGTCTGTTCTGTAAAAAAAACACGGTAAGCTGGGGAATTTTATATTGCACTCAAATAGATTTCTTTATAAATTGTTATTATGTCATGTCGCTCAGGCTGTTTCATTTAACTTTTGCCAGTTTTCATTTTCTTTCTAACAACACACAATTTTAATAATATTCAAACGCGAAAAAATGAAAATCAATCCTGTTGAACTTATTGAAACTTGACAAGGAGCAAAAAAGCTTTTCAATCAAGAAAAAAAAAGAAATGTGAAAGTCTTTATATTGTGAATTTGAATCGATGAAATTTTTTATATTAATTTTTTTGCTTTATTATCATCATCATCATCATCATCATCATTGTAGTTCGAGAAGATAAGATAAGAGGTTTTGAACTATTTGAGATATAAAAGAAGAAAAAGGCTTTGACATTGAACTTTTGACTCACATTCAAAGATGAGATGATATAAACAACTTTTTCAATATTAATTCAGTTTATGAAAAAATTTTATTTAAATAAATTATTTCAATATACTGTTGATCGTAAAATTCTGATGAATGGACATTTAGACAAACGAAATTTTCAAATTTTATCTATTTAAAATTTTTGAAGTCAATGTGTATTAAAACATTTAACAATAAATTAAATTTTCTTCTGAGTTTAAAAAAAACCGATATATCGAATAAGTGTCACTGACTCAATGGATTGCACTCGTAACAGAAAATTCCCACAACACCTGCCCTACTTATAATCTCAATTCAACAGAACTTCAATTGGATTATCGATAATATTTCCAACCTTTGTGAAAAAGCAAAAACTTTTTTCACACAGCTGGTCGAAATCAGAAATTGTCGATAAAAAACTATATTCATGAATGACAAATTGCTGATAAGGATGGAGAAAAATTGAAGATGCTCAATTTCAGTTTCTTACTCACATTTTATGTTAAAAACAGCAAAAGTTCATTATGTGGATCATGTAATCGTAATTCTTAATGACATAAAAAACATTTGACATTCCCACGCAGAGCTTAATAGTTAACGAAATATGAAGCTTGCTGATGCATTAAATCAAATAATTAGTCAATTAATTAATTACAAATTAACAAAAAGGGACGCGCTTGAGTCATTTGATACTTTTCATCATATTTGAACATCTGTCGTTAGAGCTTTGAGACATTTTAATGAGATACATTTTCCTCCTCTTGGGCATACTCGCTCGTCCTGCTTGTGATAAAATAAAATTATGTTGATGAAGCTTAGATGAGCTTCTTTTTTTCCTTGTATTGTGTAGCGAGCGAGCAAATGTCCGTTTTGATTACAGTAATTTGGTACGTTTCATAACAGTAACTGAATGACTTCATTACAATTCACTCAGTATCACAGTCGTAGTTGAGAATCTAATCATATTGGGTTACAGTAAGAAGAGATAGAAAGAAATGGAAGTCAATGCAAATTGAAATTGAAACGAATCAATGAATCGATAAATTTTTTTTCTGATAAACTTTGGAAGAAAAAATTTCATTCTTTCTTTTACATTTTTTAAACCTCCTTTGTTGAATTTTATTTGGAAAAATAACAAGAGAGCATTAGAAATTCATAAGAAGATTCCACCCTAAATAAAAGGTGAATGATTTTTGCTTTTGAAAATTTTTTAGTCCTAAAATCACAATTTTCCTTTTTTTGTAAAATAACAAATTAGAAAAAAAGCAGAATAAAATTTTCGGTTTGTTTACATTCTATAATAATATCTTTATTTTTATGTCAATCTCATTTTATTTATGCTTACCTTTTACCGACAGTTTGCTTACATAAACTCACAAGATAATAAATTTCTAAGTTATACGAAACATCTTTCATTTCAATACAGTTAATTAATTAATTATGTTTTCTATAGAAATTATATTGAATAGAGAGAATGCAATATAGTCAAGAGAGACATAGAGAAAATTGTATGAAATGAAAAGAAACGACAACAAGTTGAAGGTTAAGACAAGACGAAAATAAATGAATTACGCATAAAAACTAATTAAAAGATTAATTAGGATTGAAAAAAGCTAATTTTTCAGTGTTTAGCAATTAGATTTTGAACTGAACTTTTATTAATATAAAAAAAGAACTTTCACTTTATGCATAATTTTTAAAATGTCATGTGACTTTATAAAACGTTTATCCAAGAAAATGTTTCGACAAAATAATCGGTAAGATTGAGAAAATCGCTAAAAATTGCCAAAAATCGCTAAAATCGCTGTAAATCGCTTAACATAAAAAAATTTTAAAAAAATGTGGTAAAAACCGCAAAAAATATCTCTTTATAATTTAATTTAAAAGTAATGGATAAATAAAAAGTAATTTTAAAATTCCAGTCAAGCTTTCAATATGGAAATTATTTAAAAGCAAAGAAAGTGTGTCTTGTGAAACTCACGAATTTTTCATAGAAGTTAGGATTTCTTGAACTGGTACTAAGTAAGTAACGATAAATATTGATAATTGGCGATACCAGTCAAGAGGTAAGATCTTTTGATACTTCAAATAAAAATCGATCATATTTATCATTGAAAAATCTAAAAAAATCAAAAAATTAAATTTGATTTTTTGATAAAATTTTTGATTTTTTGATACTTTTTTGATGAAATTCGCACCCTTTGATACCAGTAATCATTTATGAAAAAAAAATATTCATAGTATCAGTAACCATCAATTGAAAAATTCTAATATAAATGTCTTATGCTTCATTATCCTTTTTATAACTATAATTTTTTTTTACTGTTTTATGACATAAGGTCCTAATTTATACCAGACATTATTCTTTATTAAATTTTTTAATGCTTTTTTGATAATTAATTGGAAAAAACTTTGTAACCCTAATTACATTAAAATTTTTAAAGACTTTTTTGAATTAATTTTATATTTAATAACGAAAAAGCAACGCATTCAATGACCATTAAGGTAAAATGACAAAAATATTATCATAATTGCGTTAACAATAAAAATGACTTGAACAAATATGATATAAAAAGATAAAATGGCTCAGCAGTTTTATTGCACGCCCTACAACAACTCATCTTAAATTCCATCTTTGTTTGTTTTCTCTATCACTAACCGGAAGCTAAAAGAAAGAAATTTTTGCATAACAAAAACTCTTCATAAATTACGAAAATTTTACTAAATTTTCCTCACTAATGTTAAACACTTTGTGAAAATTACCTTTTTGTTACGAATAAAATTAACAAAAGCTTTTTCTTTTTATGTTTGCACAAAACAAACTAACTTCACGTTAAATGCGACATACTTTATGGATATTAAATTCCATGAGGCTTATTTATATACATATAATAAATTAATACATATTTACTTAAATTTCAAGGTTGTGTCAAACTGAGAATTCATTCAGCGTTTGAGAAAAGCATTAAAATTTAATTTTTGTAATACAAAAGAATGATTTTCGTTATTCATAAACTTCATTGTAATGATTAACATTGAAACTGTGTAATTTGAGACAGAGCTGTCAAGATTTGAAAAAAAAAATCAATCAAAATAACCAAAATTTCTTCACTTTCTATCTGTCAGTCTCAGAGATCTCACAAAAATCCAATATGCTTGTATTTCATTCTCAAAACATAATTTTCTCGCATTTCAATATCGATACCTTGCTACGCACATGCACAAACAAGCAATACCATTTTTATAACAAAATATTTCTTCCTTCTCCCTACTTTCTATATTTTACACACAACAACTCAACTACGTCACGATTGCCGCCATACTCTCACACAACTCAATGCCGAGGCACTTTTCTATTCTGTTTCATTTCGGAAGTCGATAAGGAAAAATGTGTTTATAGTTATGTCGCTATTAAGCTTTATTCGCTGCTTCTGTTTCTTCTTTTTTTTGCTTTTTCATTGATTTTCTTTTTCATTCTTGTGTATATAATAACTTTCAATTTTTTAGCGTGAAAACTAAACGAAAAATAAATTTTTGGATTTTTAAAATGTATCTGTTGTAAAAATTAGATTGTTATTATCAAGGGATGGAAACAAACGTGATTCGATATATAATACGCAAAAATATTTAAAAATAAATTTGTAACCTTTGGTTGTTATCCTGAGATTTCAATAAAAAATCAACCATTAAAAACTATTTTATATGAAAATCATCTGACATAGCATCAAATAACTATTTAAAAAGCATCATAAGACTAAATGCAATGAAATAAAATATTTCAAACAACATTTTTTCAATCAAGAATTTAGAGTCAACTGTTAAATTAAACTTCTTTTTTTTAAATAAGTGATATCGCAACACAAATTAAAGGAATTAATGGTCTATTGAAACAATAACAGGAGTATTTTTTATTAAATCAAAATTGAAATTTTAAATTTTTATCTTCAATATTTTGATATTAAAGAGTTGTTTTTCAATTTAATATAATGAAGATCTATTGGATGAAATTCTTCTTGTAGAAACTCTTAAAATAAGCAAAAGCAATGAAAAAAGATTCATGATCTCAAAATATGTTAAAAGCTTTCTTTTCAACAAACTGCAATATCAAACACTCGTAAAGAATTTTCATCTGTCATCCTTGCAACAGAGGGGTGTGTCAACGATGTTGTCAAAGATATTCAGGTCAATTGCCATTTTTTCTTCTACATATTTCTTTTTTTTGCTATATCATGACAGTAGAAAAGCAAAAATGTGATAAGATTTTTTTCTGCGTAGTAATTAAAAAAGATTGAGGATTATATCTACGGATGAGCTGCTACTTATGTGCTCAATATTGATGTGCGTTGAATTGCTTTTTGAGCACTCTGATCATAAATACTAGATTTTTACGATGATTCATAAAAATTCTCAAAAAAAGCCAGAGAAATTCTGGTTAATAGCATTCTTAATGAGATTTTCGCATTTTCATGGAGTCGTATTCATTAGCTGTCTGAAGTGACTTAAAGAAGCTACTTTAGGAAATGAAATTAATTAGTAAAGTTTTATTTATGCACAGTACGATTTTCATCACTTGTTTTGTGTTTTAATTCGATTTTCAATTGCGAAATAACAAAAGTGACAATTTTCCATTTCTACAATTTTTTCATACTTAAGTGTGACCATAAAATTTTGAGAAAAACAAGAAAATTTATATTTGAATGATTTTAAATTTTTGAATTTCGTTTTTACTGAATTTTCACTCATGAATGATTTTTTTGCACTTCATCCTAATTTGGAATTTACAAATGAATAAGTTTGAAAAGAAAAAAAATAAAGATTTGTCCTTGTTCTCAATTTTGACACTTAATAGAAAAAAATAACAATTTTCTTGCCAAAAATAGTAGAATATTTTAATCTCGATTTTTATTGAATTTTTTGAAGCCGTTGAAAAATTTCTTTTAAAACTTAATTTCACTATGAATTTTTCTCATTATTTTCGTTTTTTATCTTATTGTGAAGAAATATTCAATCATAATCTATAAGATAAAGCACAATTAGTAAGAAAATTCAGTGATTTCATTAAACTTTGTATTCAAAAATGCAGCTTTAGGAACATTTTCAGTGGATTTTTTTGTCCAAAAAGACATCCCCCTTGATTTGAATTTTAACGGCTAAATCGCGTATTGAAATATTCTATTATTTCTTGCTTTTAGCATTATTCACTTATTAATTACGAAATTCATAAAATTGAAATTTTATGTGCAGAATTTATTGTCAATTTTCTTATATATGTTTTTTAGTTCAATTGTTGTCTAGGTAAAGTTTTAAAAGCTCATTGAGGCTTGCTCGATTTTTTTCTTGAAAATGTTCCTAATTGAGCACTTGATCGCCTTAAGTGACGTTAAGTTGGGTTCAAAAACTCTGTTGATATGAGTAGGAAGGCAAAAATTTTGGGACTTTTGTTCAATGTAAAGAAAATGTTTTGAGTCTATGTCATTGGGATGACTGCTAAATACTTGAAAATTATGCGAGAAATATTTTCGTTGAATAGTTTTGATCTTTGGTGAAGGAAAGCAAGCAAAATGAAATTTTTAATTTTTACTAAAAATGTCAAATTGACTTGAAAATTTCAAGTTGAAAATTCAACTTAACTTTTTTTAAAAAAAAAAAATTTTTTTCATTTGAAAAATTGGATTTATTTCCAATTTTCCATTTCACAAAAGTTGTTTTCAAAATCTCATATTTAAAATACAATACAAAGTGAATAACTTTTCTTTATATGAAAAAATCACAATGATGTTTTTTGCAACTATTCTCATGTCATTCCTGCAGAAAATGTTTGTAACAAAATCAAACTTTTCTGCTTCACTGATTCAAATATGAAAACTATGAATCTATCAAAGTGAAAAGAAGCTTTTTCAGCTGTTTTGATCAAAATCGATTTTTTCCTTTCATTTTTGTCGATTACAAATGAAAGGTAAATAAAAGTGACATCAACGTATCCATGCGCTTCCTCATGTATGTGCCATTTGTAACTGACTCGATTCAAGTATTGTATCTATCTTTAAAGGTAAACAGGATAAGAGAAAGATAAATAACAACAACTTATGTGGCAAAAAGTTTTTCCCAAGTCGGAAAGCGAAATAGAACAACAAAATAGATAGTTGCTGCTATTAAACGATGGTTGCTATAGTGAACGAAATCCTTCTTCTAAAGATGAAGATTGTTCAAAGTATATAATTTATTTGAAAAAAATCTTGTTTATTTTTCATGCTTAGCAACACAAAAACATGATTGATAACAAATGTCCAAAAGAAAAAAAGTTTTATCATCGCAAAATTGTCACAATGAATAAACGTTCTTTAAGTGTGAGAAAAATGAATACTTACAGATAAAAATTAAAGTCTGAAAAGAGAATAAAGTAAGATTTTAAATTATGGAAATATAAAAATCAATAAATTCAATTATTCACACTAAAGAATTTCACACCCTTTATATCATCAGTTACAAGCACCCACTCACTTGCCTATCAATTTGGAACTTCTTTTTAGCTTTCAGCTTTCAACATAAACATGTGTAGAATTTAATTTTATGAATATCATGAATGGCTTACTGTCTCGTTCCATCAACAATCAAATTCATCATTCATTTATTCATTCATCAGCCGATAGCTTACAACCAAAAGTGAACAAAAATCAATTTTTTCGATTTATTAAGCTTTGATAATAATATAAAGACTAGAAAAAGTTTTTTATATGCATGCTTTTAGTGTACTATAAATACCACGATAATTAAATTATGATGAACTCAATGAAACTTGGATAAAGCACAACCGTAACTCAATTTTCTTCAGTCTCTAAATTTAAAGTAGCTGAAGAAGAAAACTTTTATCGGTTAAACTTTTCAATTGAATTTTTTATTGCATTTGAATAAATTCAATCACTTTGAAAGTTTTTCTAGAAACTTTTGAATTTTTTTTTATAAAAAGCAGCAAAATGTATTAACAGATTAATTCAAAAAATCATCAATTGATTTATTCAATAATTCGCGTCAAAAATGGTGTCAAAATAAATTGAAAAAAGGCAATTTTTGATTCGGGTCGCTCATCAACTTTGACATCTATGATAATAATAGCAAACAGCAACCCTTACAAGTGAATGATTCAAAAGATCTAAACATTTAAGTTATTAAAAGGTTTCTAAAAAATTTCACCTTTTATAAAGTATTCAAATATTTTATCATTCTATAAAAAGATCTACATGTTTTATGCACTTGACAACTACGTAAAAAAGGAAACAATAAATTCATAAAAGAATCATATAAAGTAAAAAAGTAGGAATTTCTTTGTAAATTTTACTTTTTACAAAAATGAATTCATAGAGAGATTTAAAAGAAAAAAAATATGAAAATTCCAAGAATGAAAGGAAAAAAGCTTAAAGTAAAAAAATAATTTTTAGGTAATTTTCTCTCGTGTGTCAATAAATTAATTTGACTATCATATGATGTTGAGCAAGAAGAAAATTTCAAACCCTATTTCACATAAAATGACGTACATATACAACCAATTTTCACCCTTTTTTTGAGAAATTTAGTCTTCTCATTAAAAAGCTTAAAACTTGAATGGTTTCTGATGAAAAGTTAATTTGATTTTAATTATCTCATGTGTTAATGAATAATTCTCTAAAATGAAATTACATGAAATTTCTGATTAGCATCTAAATTAATTGAGTTTTCTAATCGATGTTTAATTAAAAGACTGAGCGTGTGCAGAAATTTGTATTCAATTTGAGAAATGATTTTGGGTTTCGTGGTTTTAAGCTTAAAGTTTTCGCAGGAGTATAGACACAGATAAAAATTAGCGAAAAGTCATATAATTTACTACTGTTGAATTTTCTATATGAAAAATAAATTTGGGAAACTTATTGAAAAAGTAAAATTATTTGATTTAATTCTTTTAATTTCAAACAAAATCTAATTTTATTTTGATTTAACTTTTTAAGCGATGCAGCCTTGTCTAAAATAATTTGTGTTGAACAAATATTTCAAGTAAATTTTTAAATGATTCTTTGAGTTCATCTTTTGAAAATAAACAGTAATTAAATTTGCATTAAATTCAAATAGCAAAATCAAGTGTATGTGCAGTGAATGTATACATATTTCAGATATTGATAAATATTTAAAGCACAATTTAAATTCTTCTCTGCTCACTTGATATTCGATAAAGCAAAAAAATTTTTTTATGGTAATTAATTAAACCATAAAAATTAAAGAAAATTTTTTTAAATTAATTTCTTGTTTAAAAAATCTATAAAAGCAAATTTTCATTAAACAGTCAAATTCTTTTAAATTATAGAGATGGGCGAAAACGATAGTGAAAAGGTTCATAGTTGCTTTTATTTAATTTAAATTTACAGCAGTTTGCTCTCAAGGTCTTTTTGCTTTGCCGCTCCAAAATAATAAATTGTCTAAATCTAACAAATTGTTTTTCTAATAACTATTTGTCACTAAAAATTAAGGAAGATGAGAATTTTATCAAATGTAACAAACATTCAAAGGGAGGGATACTTAGTCAAAAAAATGCTCTTTTTTTGCCTATTTGTGTAATTTTTTCACATAAGAAACATTTTTGTTACACAAAAAAGTCTTTTTAAGACTACTTTATAAAGTTTTAAACAGTTGAGAATGTTTAAAGCACTAATAAGTAATTATTATATCTCAGAAACTTTAAATGATGGAATAAGTAAGAAAACTAGATATTAATCAGTACATGTGCATTGTACTCGATTAAAGCGAATTTTTGGCATTGCAGATCAGTGTCTATTAGCAAAATCAAAGCGTGATAGTCATAGCTTGAAATTGAAAGACAATTTATATTTACATAATACATATTCAAAAATAAGTCGATTTAAATTAAAGTAAATTAAATCGAGTAAGAAGCTTCTAGCAGAGGCTTAGAAACTGGGTCGAAGGTTCGCCCGTTTTTCACTTGTTTCGCAACATTTTGTCACACAACATTATAGCA
>JACWBX010001686.1:0-11497 GCA_014622435.1 Polypedilum pembai | reverse complement strand
CGGACGCTAGAACATGATCTTAAGAAATTTACTTTTTACTATTTTAGACAAATCATGAGAAACAGTGAACTTTATTCGAGCAAAAATTTCAAATAAATTTCAAGTAAAATTATTCGAATAAAATTTTTCAAATAAATTTCAAGTAAATTTATTCGAATAAAATTTTTCAAATAAATTTCAAGTAAAATTATTCGAATAAAATTTTTCAAATAAATTTCAAGTAAATTTATTCGAATAAAATTTTTCAAATAAATTTCAAGTAAATTTATTCGAATAATTTTTATTTTTTATTCGAGTAGTTTTAATTGATTTTTATTTGAAAATTTTATTCGAATAAATTTTATTTGTTTTCTACTTATTTGTGAATCGATTTCGGACTCTGCTTTTTACAATTTTAAATCACATTACAAATAAAAAAACTGTTAAATAAGCTGTAAATAACAAATCATTAAGTTTTTCATTGATATCTTAAATTTTCACAATCAATATAATTAAAATGCTCAGTCAATTGTTCTTCACACTTCAATATATGTTTACGTCATAATGTAAATAAAAATTTCATTCTATTCATAAACATGTCCTTTCTATAAAAATAACACAATTGGCAATGTCGTTGAAAGGATAAATGAAAAAATAATAAACTTCGACACATTTTTATCGATTCAATTAGTTCACCTTTACAAGCAAGCCCAGCCATATTATCGCTTCATTATTCTAATTATAGAGCAATAGAAAAAAAGTTAAATTCCGAATAATGTTCTTTTTCACCTGAAATCGATGCTTTGCCTCTTATCAGCATCAGTCGAGTTTCATTTGAAACGATTTCTGCGTATCGACTATATTTATTGAGAAATCAATATCGAATATCAAAAAAAAATATTTTTTTTTATTCGTAAGCAAATAATGGAGCTGAATTCCATGAAATAATCGCTGCTAAATGCAAACAAAGTAAATGTTTATTGCTTTACGGTTGATTACAAATTGAGATTTTTCTTCTCTATTTGTGCTCTACAATTATTCTCAGAGTAAGTGAACCACTTTATATTGTTTTAATGAATCATCAAGCGTAACTGATACACAAGCATTCGGTATTTACATATAAGAGAGCAAGATTTTTGTGCTTTTGACATTTTAACTCACTAAAAATGATTTCATCTAAATGCGCGTGTTTTGGAAGAAGAAAAAAGAATTTACATTTGGGAATTTTTTTCAGTCTCAAAGCTCTTTTTAAATGTTTAAGGGCTCTTTTAAAATTTTTACTTAGTAACCAAGATAAAATTTTCTTTTTATTTTTAACGTCTTTTTTGAATTTAAAATTTTAAAATACGTTAAAAATTTTCTTATAAAAAAACATCAATTTTTATATTATAAATTTCCTAAAAACAAAATTTTTACTTTTAACGATTTAAAGTTCAAAAAATAATTCAAAATTTAAAAATACGTTTAAAAAATTTCTAGAAGAAATAAAAAATATTCTTTCTTACGTCATGGCTTAGAAAAAGCATAAATTTTTATTAGGGTTCGGCTATCGACGTTGAAGTCGGCAAACAAAAAAACTTCCAAAATATTCTGCTATAAAAATTGTAGAGGGCGCTCGAAAAAGGATCTAAACATCTTTATGATTTTCATAGCGGAAGTTTTTTTGTTTAGCGATATCGACGCCAACGGCCAAGCCCTAATTTTTATATTCTTAATTTCTCAAAAACAATTTTTTCTTTACTATTAACGACTTTTTTGAATTCAAAAATTAAAAATACGTTAAAAAGTTTTCCAAGAAATATCAAAATTTCTTGTTTTTATGTCGTGAATTAAAAAAATGCATAAATTTTTATATTCTTAACTTTTTAAAAACAAAATTTTTTAATTTCAACGTCTTTTTTAAATGTTAAAAAATTCAAATTCCTAAAATACGTTAAAAAATAAAAACAATTTCTAGAAAAATCAAAATTTAACATTCTTACGTCAATCAAAAAAAAGAAAATAACAGACACCATACAGCATCAGCATTGAGTGATAAGGCTAAATGTGTATGTCATTGCAATTGAATGAAAGAAATTTTTTGCCATTTCTGCTTGTTGTATGACATAACATACGTTCTACATATCTTCTTTCCTCTCTCTATGGAGTATGAGCAAACGAGCGAAAAAAAGAGAGCTTTTTTTATGTGTTTTAATGTGGGGGAGTCAATATTCAATGTCGGAGAAATGGAAATACCGAGCATATATGAGAGTAAAAGTTTTCTTTTTTTATTTCAGTGTTGACTCGCTCTAAAAACAGATTTTTCCATGTTTTTATAATTTAACCAAAAAAAAGAATTTTTTCATTCGTAAGACGGAAATTAGAGAGAGAGTTAAACTATTTGGAAAATTTTTAATGAAAATATTTCACAGCACAATGTGTTTATTTAAGTTTAGGAAAATTAATTGATTTGTCGATAATTTTCAATTTTTGCACGAGCGAAAAAAAAAGAAAAAAAAATTACTCTGACGTGAATGCGTGCGTATAACATCAATTTTTGTGTGAATAATATATACATTGTGAAAAATGAAAGGAAACTAAAAAAGCCTCAGCTGCTGCTGCTGTCGTGAGTAAGTAAATGAAAAAATTTCCTTCCTTTTTTTTGATATTTTCATTGAGAAAGAAAAAGTGAATAGAAATGAAAATAAAGTTCAAGGTCAGTGAAAACCGATATTTTTTTTCCCTCATTCTCTTTCTCTCTTTTATTCATATATTTACAATACAATATATACACTTTTTTTTTTGCGGTCTATAAATAGGCAAGTGAAAGAAGAGAAAAAAATTGTATTGTGAAAAAAAAAAAATTCTATGTAAATGAATATACACAATTGGGGGGTATATGAGAATATCTACTCAATTTATATTTTGTTATTTTATCGATGTAGAAAAATGCTGAGTAAATGAAAGAGAATTTATGGAAAAAAGAATAAAGAAGATATTTATTCATAAATTATGGTTTATTTAACACTGATTTTTTATATTTTATGACTTTTTATCACGATAAAAAAAAAACAGAAAAATATTTGAATAAATTCTTTTTACATATTATAAAAAGTCTTTAAAATGATTCTCTCAAGTTACCAAAAATACGTTATATTTTTTGATTTATATGCATTTAGCATATGTTAGTAAATCAAAACTTGTAATGTATTTTTAGTTATTCGTGAAAAAATTATGATTCAATTTGAACTAACACAAATTGAAAAATTGACTTATTTTATCAACCGTTTATTTAATTTTAAATTCAAAAAATTTCTTTATTTGAAAATTTTACAAATTTACCAGTTTTTTTCATTTACACAGTGATCCAAAATTTAGAAATTTGTTCACTTTCGTTTTATTGTTTAAATTTTCCAATATTTTCTAAACCAAGATTTCTGGCACATTCTTACATTCAAAAAAGGTTATGAAATATAGAATTCAGCTAAAATAGGTTTTCTTCACTATTTTACTCTTATTATAAGCTAGAAAATTTATCATTAGTAAATTCTACGCTTAGGGTAAAGGCATATAATTATCGGTCTAATGCAACATTTCATGATTTTATGCATAAAACTCACTAAAATCACTCTTTAACTATGGTAAATCAAATTTAATCACTATTTACCATTTAATCATTGCTTTTGAAGCTATATTTTGAGTAAAATTTGACGAAAACTGTTTTTCAAAAATTTTTGGAAAGAATTTGCCAATTTTAAATGATTTATTTATTACACTAAAACCTTTTCACTAGTCAATTATTCACTATTACTAGAGTGAGAATGAACTAAAATATTTATTTAAATAACTCACTTGTCAAATTATCACGATTTAATGACTTAAAATACAAGAAATATGAATGGATATTATTATCGTTCTAATTTTTGTTTACAAATTTATGTGAAAATCGCGTAACAATTTTAGTACCGACTGCAGCAAAACGCGTTCAAAAATATTCAAATTTCTAAAATTCTTAAATTTTCTTTATTTAAATTGTTATTTTCTTTGTTATCCCATGGGAAGTACTTTTGCTGTTAAGATATAGTGGATACAAATCAGTGAAATTATATAAAGTATTTTAAAGTGAAAAATTTAGAATCAAAATAATTAAACCGATAATTAAATTCCACAAACAAAATGAAATTGTGATAAATTAAATTGACGTGTAGTAATAAACAGTGTTTTAAATAAAAGGTCTCGAATTTCTACATACAAAAGTTCAATCCAAATTGAAATCGAACAAGTGATAAGTGAGAAAATTCAATCTGTTTACAAAATTTCTGAATTAGAACGATAATTATATGCTTTTACCCTAATTATCTGTTTTTTTATATAAATATGTTTAAAGATAGATAAATTTGACTTGATAAAACTCGATTTGAAAAATTGTTAAGAAAATGAAAACAACAAAAATGTCGACTTTGAAATGAAATATCTCAATACCTTCTTAATTAAATCACTAATTGTTCGACCAAAATATGCATTGAGCATTGTTTTTTCGATTAGTATAGGAGTCAAATTTAATTTTTGGATCACTGTGCATTTTAAAGTGAAAATTTTATCTTTTAAAAAGGATTATTAATTACCAACCAGTAGTTTATATATTAACGTTAAATTTGGGCAAATTTCATTCTTTTATTGACGTTTAATGGTGTTAATTTTTTATACTAATAACTTGCACACTCCGAACAGATAGAATTATAAGTGAAATTGATTATTTTCTTCTCCGATCAGATTGACAGAAAAATTAATTTATTTGGAAAAACTGCGAAATTAAAAGTTACTTGAGATTATTACAATCTTCAATAAAATAAATATAAAGAGTTTTCTGTCACTGTTCTACGACAGTAATTGACATTGAATTGACATTTATATTGATTATTTTTTTAAAAAAAAAGTAATTGATGTAAGACCGATAGACCAAACATCACATCACATATTTATTAAATGTCAAGAGGGTTTGACAAAAATAAATTTCGTTAAATTTTTCAAGATCTGTATATGTATGAGGAATTGATTAAACAGAAAATTTAGCAAAAATTGATTTAATTAGTTTTAGAATTTAAAAATGTTTTATATTTATGAAACAAAATATTATTTACATGGAGAAAAATATTTTATAACAGGCATAAAGCTTTTACGATTTTTCCCTATAAAGGCAAATTTATAAGCGCTAAAAAAAATTGAATGTTGTAAAATTTTTATAACTCTTATAAAAAATTATATTACATTGAAAATTTTATTTTTAGCGCTAATAAAATTCACTTTATAGAATGAAATCTCAAAAAATTTATGCCTGTTTTAAAATATTTTTCTTTGTGTGTGTTTTATTTTATTTATCTCGAAGTTTCTGGAAGTTTTTGTGAAATTTTGACAAATATTGATAAAAAATTAAAACAGCTGAATAAGTTTCTTCATTAAAACTTTAAATAAAATTTGTTTTGAAAAACCAATTATTAATTTAAAACTTTTTCTCAATGTCAATTTATATTTAAATAAATTTATGTATTTAATAAAAATTTTTAATAATTGTCACTAGAGTTGTTAAACAACTAGTCTATAGCTAATAGGCAAAATCTAAAACAGTTATTTGGCTACAATAATCAAAATCTACTGTAGAAATTAGTCAAAATCTACAAAGTTGAATACAAATAAAAAGTGCAACAAAAAGCAACCAAAACCAAAAAAGAGCAACTTATGTCTATGCTTAAGTTTTTACAAGTCCCTCAGCTAATTAACATTCATTTAAAGCAGTAGTGATTAATCTTTTTTGAGCCACGACAAGCTTCGACCAAAAAATTTCTCTCGCAACATACCAAAAAATTTTTTCATAAAAATTACAAAAATTTGATGAAAATTTTGATAATTTATACTTGAGACGTAAGAAATTTATCAGACAGAATAATTTGATAAAATTTTGATCGAAACTTGATCAAGTTGATAGAATAATTCTAATAAATTCAGCAGAATATTCTAATTGAATTCTGCAGAATTTTCAGCCGAATTCTGATAAAAGGACATCAGAGAAAATCATATAATTCTGTAATAATATAAAAGTAGAATTCTCCTGAAAATTCTGCAGAATTCAATTAGAATATTTTTCAAAACTTATTAGAATTATTCTATCAAACTTGATCAAATCCTGAGGGGCCAAACAGACCGTTTTGATACTTAATTTGAATTGGCACGCTTTTTTTTTGGTACTTATTTTAAATTAGAAATTACCGTTAAAAACATGCAAAATTATGCAAATAAATTTGAAATCTTTTGTTTTTCATAAATATTTGTATTGGTTTAGGTTTAGATTGACTGAATCAACACTTTTAATACATTTTGATCACTAATTCATTAATATCTATTTTAATTAATGTCAAAAAGTAGAAACAAAAATGCTTTTTTTATAACGGTTACTTGAATTTTTAAAATTTTGGCAGTTTTTCAGCAATTTTTCAGGGGAAATCGCAAAAAATTCAATTCAAAATTTAAAAAATTTAACCGAAAAAAATTCTGTTTGGCCCCCCAGGGATCAAATTTCCATCAAAATTTTATCGAATATCAAGTCTGATAAATTTCCGAGTGCCTTCTACTTCTAGTTCAAGAAAAAAATTAAAGTTGTTTTGTTATTTTCGCGACACCATTGATTTCAAAGTTTTGAAATATAAAATTTTTGTTCTCGATAAATCTGAGATAATAATAATCAAGCAGTAGTCTATAAATTTTATATTATCATGTAACCATAGAGTTGCTAATAAGAAAAAGAAGTCATGTATTTAAGAAGAGAGCAGCAAAGAGAGCAACAACAACAATTGCAAAAAAGTAAAAAAAAAAATACTTGAAGCGTGTGTATAATGTATACATGAAATGAGAAAAAAAAGAGGAAAGAATTGTGTACATATAAAAATAGAACTGTTTTGTATCATTCACACTCATACTCACAAATACCTGTCCATTTTTCGAATCGTTTATCATCATTTCTCGCTCTCTCACTCGCTTACTCGCGTGTGATCTATACTTTGTTATTGTTGTTGTTCTCTCTCTTAAGAAAAGGAAAAACTTGCGCAAATGAGTGAGTGAAAAATCATCAATGGGCATTTACGCACGAATTCCAATTTTTTTTTCCTCCTCATCCTACGAAAAAAATTTTAATTTTAAATTTGATGTTTACAAATTTTGAAAACTAAACAAAATTCTTTGTTGTCATTTTTAAGACTTAAAATAGCATGAACGCGCAATCGACATTTCTCTCATGTCATTAATGAATGTTTTCCATAAAAAATAAATTGAATGGTGTGATCTATTTTAAGCCCAATGAGTGCCAAATATAAAACCAGAAGTTTATAAACTCACACACGAGCGAGAGAGGAATGAAAAAAAAATTACGTTTGGCTTGAACTGCTGTTGTTGTTGTTGTTTTTTTATGAATTTGTGAGAGACACAGTAGCGACATACAGCCATATGACACGAATGGAGGTCAGTCCTTGAAAGTGCTACTTTCATCTTACTCCGACTTGTCGGTTGATAAGCAAAACCTTTTCTTCTTTTTCTCTTGAGTTCAATTAAAAATATCTCTTAAAAAATTTCAAAGTTCGCGTAAACAAGAACTTTCACGAGTCAAAATACTGATTTGATTAACAAACTCAGAATTTCTTTTGTCAATATAAATTGTATATGATGATGATCAACTCGTGATTTCATAATTTAATTTTACCTGACTACAAAATGTAATTTTTTAAATTATTTAATGACGTTTTTTGGATGAAGGAGACAAAATTTATTTGATAAGAAATTGCTTGTATAAACAAGATTTTTTTGTTGAAAATGTTACACGCACTTTGAACTTTGATACTTTTTTTTTCTTCTTTTTGTTAATCCTTTGAAAAAATTTTGTTATTTTTCATTTTTAATGAGATTATATAATTTTTAACTTAGTAATAATTCGGACAATGTTGTTTTTATTTTTTCATCATGTCTCATGACTCATGACTTATCATTGAACCAAGCTTGCACCAATTGATGAAGTCAATACTTTCCTTTCCCTTAAAACTTTTTGCTAGAGAACTACAGTGACATTATTAGACATTTAAGAGCAACCATTAGCTCGATATATTTACAGTCCATCTCTGGACGAATTGTGATTTTGCAATAGTGAAGACGCATAAATAAACTTCTTTTGGATTAAACTAATTTCAAAGTTTCTCGTTCCAATGCACTTTTCAAATAAAAAAAAAAAAGAGAAAAAAGTTTCATAATGTTGGCGGATCATGCAAAGAATCTAATATGATTCAAAAATTTTGTTAGTGGCTGAAATTTGACATAGTTATTTTACTAATTATTAGTGAATTTTTTCAATTGTTCCCGAATTTTATTGGGCACGCTTTTCTATAGTTCAAGACGTCGACATGTTGATGATGATGATGATAAGTTCTTATTGCTCCGCTGTGAAGCGTAGGGCGCGAACAAATTGTTAAAATCATATTCGATTCCTTACGAGATCCGCCAGCTCATTGAAACTTTTGACCTGTTGACAAGTTGGACTTATATAAAATTTAAATTCAACAAATACGAAAAGATAATTTTTAGCCAAATTAAGCTTTTTTTTTTTATTTAATATGATTAGTAAATGTTAAAACAAAATTTTTTTTTTTGATATTTAGTCCAGGCGTAGCCACACGTTGCTCTTTGTTACTCTTTTTTGCTCTTATTTAATCTTTTTTAAACTTTATTTAATTATTTTGCTCTTTTTTGTGTGTATAAAATTTAGTTTTATAACCATTTAGTTCAATAGAAAATATTCTCAATGTATGATGACTTAATAACGTTGCAATCAATCGACTATATGGAAAATTATCATTACAAAAACACATGTTTATTGTATGAATCTTACGCTAATAAAATAAAATCAGATTAATGGTTAGAAACCAATTAAGCATAAAAGAGATACTTTGACATGTCTAGACCGAGCAGGATTTGAATCTGTGTCTTTTGACTTTCGATCAGTTGCTCTTATCAGGTATCGATCTCGCAAATTGCTAACTTAAATTTTTATTTGCTCTCATACTGATGTTATCGTTGATAACTAGATTTTTAGATTTCAACATTAACTTTATGAAACTACCCAGTGAGAAATTTAGTCCGGAATTTTTTCATATTTCTTCCGATCCGGACTAATTTTCATATAAAAAAACTAACATTTTTCGGAATTTTCAAATTTTTTCTAATATTTGGAGTCCGGCCACCGTCCTTCACGAAGTCCGGCCGCTAGACTAAAAAATTGTTTTCACTGGGTATTGTCAAGGGGAAAAAACTCTAATAGAAAGAAATTTTTGATAATTTCATATAAAATTTTTGAGACTTAATGTTTACTTTGTTTACGCTGTCAAGAGCAAAGGATGATTTTATCAAGAGTTGTTTCCCCTTGAAATTAATTGAAATCAAATTCATTAAATCTGAAAACTTTCTTAAATGATAAAATAAAAACAATAGAAAAGCCGACAAAAACAAATCTTTTTTACTTAATTCAGGTAGAAAAGATAAAAATAAACTTTTTTTTCTTCCCTATTTCATAATTAAAAGTAAAATTTTCAAGTGATAAAGTGAAATAAGCAACAACAACAAAAAAAAAACAAACTCGAATTGAATTGAACTGAATAGAGCGAGTGAGTAGGTGATTGAAATAATTTTTATAGCTTCTCAAGTTTCTATTAAATGTGTCTGCGTGCGTGTCATTTAATAATTCTTTTTTTTCTCGCTTTTGGGCACAAAATGAATGATTCATTCAATTTCATGTCACATATATAATCGGTCTATGGACTTATGAACGGAAACTCCATTCATATTTGGTCAATGACAAAAAAAAAATAAATGTCTCAGCTGTGAAGGGTTAGATAAAGTAAAATTTTCTCACAACTTGCTTGATTAGATAAGGGACGTGACAATTGACAGTTATTTTTGTAAATATAAAATTTTTTTCAACTAATCATATGATGATGATAAGAGACAAATATTAATTGTTGATCTACACATTGAATTTAATCAATGAATGAAAATTTTGTCACTCACTCGACAGCAAGCGATAAAAATGTAAAATAAATGTTTATCCAAACATGGAATGAGCAAATAACAACACACATTGAAGGAAAATCAATGACATTTTGAAGGCATAAATGAAGAACATTTTTAATTAAAAGTTTGAATGAATGAAAAATTTTTTAATGATTCATAAAATGTTAATGAGCCATGCGTCTTGAAATAAGAAGAAGTAAAATGAAAAAATTTTAATATTTTATGAGCTTTTTTTCATTTGTCAATTTGATACAATTTGTTGAGTGATAAACAAAAGGTGAAAGAACTTTTTGACAGAGTTTCTTTTCTAAGGCACTGCGTTTCAGAATGCAAATCTTTTTTGAAAGGAAGGAAAGCAGGCAGTTAGGAAGCAGTTGCGGCATGGACACAAGTTGCTCTTTTTTGCTCTCTTTTCATCTTTCTTTCTCTTTTTTTGTGTGTCCGTGCCTGGGTTTTATTTCGCTGAACAGAAGAAAATTAAATTTTTATTCTGAGAGCATCAAGTTTAGCTATCAAGACACTTCTTTTTACAATTTTTTTGAATTCTATTCTCGTTTGGATTTCGACCGAAAATTCTACCGCAAAAACCTGTATAAGCTTTGGCAAGGGGTTAGAACTCTTGAAAGCGAAAACAAAGTAGCCATTGAAACTCAAAAATTTTGTTTGAAACTAACAAAAAATTTTAGTTAATTTTTTAGAATTGTTGATAGAGTTCTTCTCCCTTCTTGAGCTTTGGTCTAAACAAAAAAACACGACAAAAGTTTATTGATTCTTTTCAACGTCTTCATACGGCAAAAAAACCGTAATGGAAAGATCGAGTTCAGCATTTCGTTCAATTTGCTGAATAAAAATTTAAATTAATTTAAAAGTTATATTTAGTACAGTAAAAAATATTTCACAAATTCGTGACAATACTTAAGGCACTTAACTTAGTGTCCGCCGAAAAACGTTTGTTCAGTTGAAAATTTGACTAAATTCACAAAAGTAGAAATCTATTATTTTGCTTTTTTGCTGAGGGGATGGTCACTAGAGCAAAAAAATTATTTTTGCCTTTCTTTTGTATGAAAATGGAGCAAAAATTTTGCCTTTTTGCCCTCAGGCTTTTCTTTGTTTATATTTCAAAAACTTCATTTTAAAAAAAAACATTCAAGCTGGAAAACAATTCTAAGCTTTTGTAAGTTAATATTTTTCTTAATTTTCAATTTAAAAAAGCAAATCCAACTTATTATTTAGTAAATATTTCCTCCTTAGAAACAATAAAATGAAAATAAATTTTTCATTAAATGAACTTAAAGCAGTGTTGTTACACAGGCGGCCTGTGATTGCCTGTGATAATAGTTACAAAAAATTCCGCTATAGAAATTGTAGATGGCGCTTAAATCATTTTGAAGCGCCCTCTACAATTTCTATAGCGGAATTTTTTGTAACTATTATCACA